>JALGQZ010000016.1:6556761-6716761 GCA_023105745.1 Austropuccinia psidii | reverse complement strand
TTTATTAGAAAAATAAAACAAAACCCTCATTATTAAATAAATCATAACCTGAATTGTGTGCCATGACTCCCAACTAAAAAAGAGGTGATGTAGTAAAAATAAGCCATAAAAATAAACACGTTTCAGAGCTTTTTTTGACCAAATACTTTAGATATCACAGAAATAAATCATAGAGCTTGAAAATAGGCTCAAACAAAAATTGTCCCTAATTTTGAAAAAAAAGAAAATGAAGAAAAACAATGAGGGATTCAAAAAAAAGGTCACTGAAAGAGCATCCAAATTGATAAAAAAAAAAAAAGAAAAACTAATTGATGAAAAAAAAAAAAAAAAAAGTTGGAATTAATTATGTACACTACTACCATTGGAGCTCGAGTTTTTTTAGGTTGAGTAATTTTTTCCAAAGAGTAAATTCTTGTTATCAAGACGAAAAATGCTTATGCTTCCATTCAGCTCATTGATGGGTTCGTGTTCATTTCTAATACCAATAAGTTAAGTTCACTATTATATCAAAAATCCATGATGATCCCAAAAGGTTAGTCACATTATCAATCAACAAATCAAATCAAACAAATATGAGTATTTACTCACTACAAAAAAGTGTGTATGTATCCTTGAGGCATAATGTACCTCCATTTCCTCCATCTTAAATGCATTCAATTCTTCCTGTAGATAAGAATTTTATATTAAAATAAATACTTAGGATTTAAATTCTCAACCTTACCTTTATGCGTTGGGCCAAAGTAGGAGTTAGACGATTACATGTGGCAGGTTCAGCTCGCCGATCATACATTGCAGGTGGCCAAGTAGTATGGACTGAAAGTTGTTGAGCAAATGTTGCTTTACGTTCCTTAGAATTGTGATAAGCAAGATCCAAGTTCAAATCCGATAGGCCTTCTGCTAGTTCAAAAGAAACTCCTGCCATGATATCATTAGAGTCTTGTGTTTTACCCTCACTTTTAGGTGTAGAAGGTTTAAGTGAATCTGGAGTGGTGGATGAACTTCCAGGTTTAGAAGCCGAAGGAGTTCCAGTTATAAATTCATCTTGACAAAAGTTGCGAGCATCTTAAAATCGAAAAAGAATTGATACATGATTAAAAGGTTAAATTAAAAAGGATTAAGAATTTTTTTTTTTTTTTTTTTAAAAGGTTTTTAAAATCTTACTCTTTAATATACCCTTCTTTGGTACTGCTTCCTTAGGTGGTCTAGCTTTCAATTTTGGTTGTCCATTAGAATCATTTTCATTCCCAAACAACGAGTCAACATCATAATCATCAAATGAACCATCGTTATCACCATCATGAAAAAGTTGAAGATGATTATTTGAAATGTTTGGGGGTGGACCGATTGATACTTCGGCTACAGTTTCCCTAACTGTTCGATCGTCCCATTCTTCACTCTCTTCGCCATCTGATTTTTCTAGTTGATGAATCATATTATCTTCACTAGCTAATTTTTCCACATTACTAATAGGATCAACAGAGTTACTAGTACTACTACTACTACCAAGACCTCCAAATCCCCATTTACGTCCTTTTTTGATTTTAAGTTTTTCTTTTTCTTTTTCAATCATTTTCTTTCGAGCTTCAGTTGGACCACCTGAACCAGTACTTGTATTATTAGATAATGAGCCATTAAAACGATTTGAAGTAGAATTTATTCTTGATTTAAGTTTATTATTATCTGAATTATCATGAGATGTGGAAGTATTCTGTGATAAAGTAGTAGTGGTAGTAGTAGCAGTAGCAGCAGCAGCAGCAGCAGCAGCGGCAGCTTCTTGTTGAGCGTATTGTTGTTTTTGTTTATGAATGAAAGCAGCAGCCGGAGTCATACCAGGAAATTCGGTAGAAAGTGATCTATCGATTTCGGCAGTTACTTGAGCAACAGATGTTAAAGGAGTAATCTTGTGACCTAATGTAGTTGAACGTTTAGAGCAATCTAATTTCTGATCATTAATTTTACCTTGATGATTTAGAGTTGAATCCATTGTACAAGTTTCTTTTTTATCTTTAAAGATTTTAGTTAAGCCCATAACACTACTTCTCCTAGCTGATTTACCAAGATGACCCAATTTTCGAATCATTAAACTTGCTGAACTTACGGTAGAAGAAATAGAAAGGTTATCAGTTGATGAATTAGCCTTTGAATTTAAAAACCCAAATCTTCGACCTGAAGTAGATTGAGGTGCAACTGAATGAGCTGAAGTGGGGGTATTAGGACAAAGTCGAACTCCAGCCATTGAAGCTGAAGAGCTTTTCAATCTCTCATTACCATTTGCAGGGCTTAATTCTGGAATAGAAGATTGAATCATATTATCTTGAAATGCTGTAATACTAAGAGCACGCCTAAGTTTATTTGTAAGGTTTAATTTTGAGTGTTTATGATATGAAGGGTTAGGTTGAGGAATGTTTGAATAATTGACATTTTGAGATAATGAAGGTAAAGGTTGAGTAGTTTGAGTATGAGAGATTGAACTATCGACACTAGTACCGGGAGTAGATCTAGGACCAGGTTGATGATGATCGGGATCTGATACAGCATCTGAATCTATGTCATCATCATCATCTTCTGTGGGTCCATCAGAAGCTGTATTAATTTGAGAAACTGATTGTGATGGATTATTGGCGTTGATGGTAGAAGCATAAGAGTCCCTATGAGATGGATTTTGATTCTTTAAAGAGTTGGAAGAACTAGAGCTCATTTGAGCTAAAGGACTTGAGCGACGGACCATATTATTTGTAGAAGGAGTTGAAGTTAATGAATTAAGATTATTAAAATTTGAAGATTGATTTATTTGATGTTGTTGAAGATGAACTGAAGGTGTTGAAGAAGAAGAATTGGTAGGAGTTGGACTACGACTAGCTTGAGGAGAATGAGATTGAAAGGTAGTACGACTTGAAGGATCGTTAAGAGGATTGAGCGGTTTTACGTTAAGACCGCTTTGACCATTGGATGAGAATCTGTGCGCGGAAGAAGAGTAGGTACTATTTTGACTATCTGTTCGTAAATGGTTGATGGGAGGAATACAAGAAATGGATTTTTGACCAGATCCATGACGAGAGATTGGCCTTGAACAGTCACTATTAGTACTAGCAGTGCGAGATCTAGGTAAAGGAATAGAGGAAGGACCACTTAAAGAAGTAGGAGGACGATGAGTAGGATGAGATGAGATTGAAGAATTAGGATCAAGAGGAAGATGACGATGAAAATACATTTGATTAGAAGGAGATTGATGTAAAGGATAAAGATTATTATGATTATTAGAAGTAGATGAAGATGAATTAGAATGATGAGAGTAATTTGAAGGATTAGTAGAATGTAAAAGATTAAGATTAGAATTTTGAGTAGGATTAATAAAAAGGGATGAAAGAGATTCAGTAGTAGCAGTAGTAGTAGTAGTAGTAGTAGTAGAGACAGGGGTAATAAGATCAGAATGAGATGAACGAATTTGAGGGGAAAAAGAGAATAAAGAAGGGTGAGAGTTAAAAGTGGTTGAGAAAGGAATATTTGATTGATTTTGATGATTTTGATTTTGATTTAGTTCACTAAACGAACCAGCAGGATTATGAAGGAGTGGAGCGTAAAAGGAAGCTGAAGGACTTGTTGGATTGAAAGCATAAAGATTTGGTAAGATGACCGAATGAGTATGAAATGTATTAATGATAGAAGGTGTTGGTGTTGGATTAGTGAATCCAAAATGATGATGATGATGATGATGATTATTAATTAAAGGTTTATTAAAATTATTTGAAATTTGATTTGAGTGTTGAGGATTATAACTGAAAGATCGAGGACGAGGATTATTAAGTTGATGTTGCTGTTGAGCTTGAGCTTGCTGAACTTGAGCGGCCAACATTTGAAAAGGAGAGGAGGGAGATAAAAGGAGAGAAAAATTTTTAATTTTTTTTTTTTAAGAGACAAAGAGATTATTAAAATTAAAAAACTAAGAAAAAATTCAAAGAAAATCTTTCAAGCAAGTACTAAAATAAATTATTAATTTGTGTTATTAATAATCTTTATTATTTTAAAAAAAATCTAAAAAAAATTTAAATTTCAAATTTTGAATTAAAATTAAATTCAAATAAAATGAAAAAAATGATAAAAGTGATATGATATTATATTATTTATAGATATAGAAAAAAAAAAGTTTCAAATTTCAATTCAAGAAAGCTTCCGATTTGATTAGTTTATTAATTTTACTACAAAATGAAATAAATAATGATAAATTAAATTGATTAACTATTTTTACTTTAATAAGTAAGATAAGTAGTAGTAAATTGTAGATTAAACTAAAGTTTAAACGATTCAAGAGAAATTGAGCTCTTAAGGTCAAATCACGGTATAATAGTACTCTGTCTTTTTGAACTATTTTTATTTTAGTAAATTATCAAGAATTAAGAATCAAGAATGAATTGAAAAACCAAGAAATCAAATAAACTTGAGTGAATCTAATAAAGATGAATCAAAATGTGTGAGTGAGTGAGTGAGTGGTACTAAGTAAGACTAGAATGAGGAGGATGATGAAGATTGAAATGACGATAGAGGAAAAATTTCAACGGATGGCTGAGCTTGTTGATGTGATAGACAAAGATTGAATGTGAGAAGGAAAGAAAATAGATCATAGAGGATAGACATACTGTACAGTACAACTGTTTATAGTGCTGTATTGTACACGGTACAGCCCTACAGCACTGTATTTGTACCACAACTCTTGTGTACTGTAGAATATACTGTATACAGTAATGTGTAGAATACTGTATACAGTACACTTAGGTTTGCTGCTTTGCTTGCTTGAGATGATTGATGAATGGTAGTGACTAGTGAGTGACTGACTAGCTTAATTAAATCAGATCAAGTTTAGTCAAAAGGTAAATTGAAATTTTGTAGAATTTAATATTTTGATGTGATAAATTTTGAGAGTTGATGTGGTAAGATGATAATTGACTGACCAGTGACCACCAAAGTGTACAGTACAACAGTTGTACAGTACAACACTACAGTGTACAGTACAGTATAGTATAGTACTGTACAGTACAACAGAGATGATGTCAAATATGATTAAATGAATCTTTTAAGCTGATGATGATGAGTGGACATAAAGAAAGGTAACTGTAGTAAAGGTAGTTGTAATTTAAAATTTTAGACTATAATAAAGTAATAAGATATAAACACTTTAGCGAGAGATTCTTACTGTAGTTGATTTTTAAGATAATAATAATGATGATTAATGTACAGTATTATTTGGGTGAAGATGGAGATGAGGTGAGATTGGTGAGCTCAAGAAAATGAATTAATTAGAAGATGAGATGAGAAGAGATGAACCGATGTACTGTACTTTGTATGTATACTATGTACTGTACTGCATACTATGTAGAAGAAGATTGTGTGGCCAGGAAGAAAGTGGACCTAGGTCAGAGTGGAAGTGGAAGTGGAAGAGGAGAAAGAGTGATACTCAAGACTTGAGTCTAAGTTGGGTATACTGTAAAGTTAAACTGTACTGTACTCTAGTAGACTCAAGACTGTCATCGTAGTATACTCTTACTGTTGTAAGCTTTTAGTATTACAGTATACTCATACTGTGGTAATGAATTTAGATCAGAGTTAGAGTGACACAACAATACTCCAGCTTCAACTTGGCGTAGACTGTGGTTATAATCCCATAATACAGTATAGTATTTAAACAATATTCCAAAATACTCTATAGTCTATGGTATAGTAAGATTGTTCACCACAATACAATACAGTACAGTACAGCAAACTAAAGTTGTATACTGTATTCAACTTTAGACAAAGGTAAGATGATCATGATAGACACAAAATATTTTAATGATAATCAGATCATTGATTAGTAGATGGATTAACAAAATTTTAAAAAGGCTTCC
Source organism: Austropuccinia psidii (assembly GCA_023105745.1). NCBI lineage: Eukaryota > Fungi > Basidiomycota > Pucciniomycetes > Pucciniales > Sphaerophragmiaceae > Austropuccinia > Austropuccinia psidii. Next base: position 6,710,882 of record JALGQZ010000016.1, on the reverse strand, counting down.
TTCCTAGTCAAGAATAAAATTAAAAATAAAAATAAACAAATTTTTTAAAAATGAAGTTCAAAAGGGGTTTTTAAAATTTAAGGAGATTTATTTTAAGAGGGCACCTACTAAAAATAAATCAAAAGAGATCAAATTAAAAATGAGTTGAATTTTTTTCTGTACTGTACATGTACACCTTAGCAAAACTGTATTATTTTAAATTTAATTTTTTAAAAAAACAAAAAACATTTCATATAAATTTAAAATTTATTTTTCATACAAAAATTAAATTCAAATTTATTTTGTAAATTTTAAGACTCAAGACAAGACTTCTTCAATTGATGAGAAAAGAGAGACTGATTAAATTAAAAAAAAATAGAACCTTTAAAAATTTTAAATAACCTTTAATCGTACCTCAATTAGAGCTTAACAAGAGAAGAGTAAGGTGGGACCACTAAACTAAATCACTAGAGTACTAAATGATTACTACAGTAGCTTGTTGTATATTTAAAATTTAAATACGTAAATTATACATTATAGTACTAGTTTCAAAGTCTGGTAGACGGTATATTAATCCGATGGATGATTTAAACTGATGATAGGTTTAGGTAGTTTGAAATTTATCTTGTTCCAACGAGCGCTTGCTTACCCTTAAAACAATGACACCACCCTATCTGTCGTCTTTAATAGATGACTGACTGAAACAATCTTGTACAGTACAGTGTGTAGTACAACAGTACAATGGCAGTACACAACAGTAGAATAGTTGTAATACAGCAGTAGTTAGTAGGCTTAGGTGGTACTCTACCTTACTCAATCCGGGCGCGGTGGGGAAAGCGGAGAGAGTGATTTAGTTGAAATTTAAGGTGGAATGCTGAATTATGAATTATGAATGCTGAGTTGAAAGATGAATTATGTGGGCTTTCGGCTTTTAATTCAAATTAATCAAATTGATCACTTAAAAATTGGTAGGAGTTACTTAGTCTTATCCGATCAAATCAAATTTTTATTTTAGCTACACTTTATTTATTTTTTATTTTCTTTTACCCTTGTATGTTACCTAAGAATTCAAGACTCAAGACTAAAAAACCGGCGAAAAAACTTAACAAGGCTATACACATTACAGTGTACAGTACAGTACAGTACATAATGTCTTTCAAATATCGAGTTGTAGTAAGACAGTACTGTATGCTATGCTATTACTGTTACTATACTACCAAAACTGCAGTGCAATTCTATCTGATAATCTAATTCAAATCATCTAAAATCAAATTAAAAGATATCAAAAAATATAAAAAAAATTAAACAAGTTATAGATCAAGGTAAATTTGATTTTAATGTGGTTTGAAATTTGAACTAGTCAATACAATATAGGTAGTTAGTTACTTACGGTAGAAAGTTAATCTAGTTTTATTAAACTGTCTTGATAATTCCAAGTGCGAGAGAGTGGGTTAAATTATAAAAATTAAACTAATTTAAAATCACAAAACGAAAGACAAAGTAGCTAAGTAGCTAAGCAGTGAGCAGTGAGCACTGTTGGTCTACCGTCCCTGTACAGTACAGTGGAAGAATAACTTGGTTAAATTTTTTAAAATACAGAAATTGTGGTAATAAGCTGGGTACAGTACACTTGGGGGGTAATACAAAATATACACTCAAACTTCAAACTCCTACTAAAATGAAAGTTATAAATACGGTAATAATAAGATTTCGGGATAGACAACTGTATTATAAAAAAAAAATTATGAAATATAAAAAAAAAAAAAAAAAAAAAAATTGAAATTAAAATTTATTATTTGTATAAATTTTTATAAACAAAAAAAAAAAAAGGTAAAAAGTCAATCATTTTTTATTTTTTTATTTTAATTTTTAAATTATTTTTTTTATTTTAATAATTTATATTCTTCACCTTAAACAAAAAAAATAAAAAAATAAAATAAAATAAATCTTTTTTTTTACCTTTTTTTTCAAAAAAAAAAAAAAAAAAAAAAAGGATTCCAAAAAAAAAAAAAAAAAAAAAAAAAAGGCCTTTAATATCAAAATAATTTTTTTTTTTTTTTTAAAAAAAAAAATTAATTATTTTAATTACTAAAAATAATTTTAAATAATAAAAATTTAATAATTAAAATTTGTTTAATTTAATTTAATTTTTAATCTATTTAATATTTATATCCTTTCAAAAAATTAATTCAAAAAAAATCTAAATTTTAATTTTAAAAAAAAAAAAATAATAATAATAATAATTAGTTAAAAAAAATTATATTGTCAAAAAAACTAAATTTTTTTTTTTTTTAGGAATTTTATTAAGAATTTTTTTTTTTTTTTTTTTTTAAAAAAAAGGTTTCTATTCTTAAATGAAACTTTTTTTTATTTTTAAAGATTTTTTAAATTAATTTATCCTTAAAAAAAAAAAAAAAAAAAAAAAAAAAAAAAAAATCTATAAATTTTTTTATTAATTCTAAATAATTCTTTTCTTTTCTGTTTTTTTTTTTAAAAAAAATATTAAAAAAATAAAAAAAAAAAAATCTTTTGTTTAATCTTAATTTATTAAAAAGAAAAATTAATATAATGTTTTATTTAAATAAAGAGAAAAATATATATATATATATATATATTTTTCTTAAATTTATTTAAATTTATTCTTTATAAAAAAAAAAAAAAAACTCAAAACTCAAATCTCAATTTTACAATTCATTAATCTAATTAAAATATATATATATATATATATTAAATATTAAGAAATTAAAAAAAAAAAAAAAAAAAACTTTTGAATTGAATATCATTTTAGAAAAAAAAAAAAAAATTGATTTAAAATTAATAATTTCTTAAAAATATTTTTTTTTTTTTTTCAATTTATTTTTAAAATTTGAATAATTTATAATTAATTTTTATTTTTTTTTGATAATTTCTCATTATATATAAAAATAAAAAAATAAATAAATAAATTTTTTGATAATATTTTTTTTTGTTCTTTTTTTTTTTTTTTTTTTTTGGATTATTAAATAAAATTTTCTATGAAAAATAAGATTTTTTAATTTTTTTTTTAAACAGAAAGAAATCATTTAATCAAAAAAAAAAAAAAGGAGGGGGAATATGTTAAAGAAAAATAATTAACTTTGATTTTTTTTTTTTAAAAAAAAAAATAAAAAAATTGAAAGAAAGAAATTTTGAAAAAAAAAAAAAAAAGATCAAAAAAGATTAAAAAAATTTTGGTTTTTTTTTTTTTTTTTTTTTTCAATTTGATAAGGAGAAGAAATTAAATAAATAAGATTTTTAAATTGTTTTATTTTAATTTTAAATTAGGGTATTGGTAAAAACACGTAAGAAAATTGGTAAAAACACGTAAGAGCTTACATGTTTTTACTAAAAACTTACGTGTTTTTACCATCAATTGGTAAAAACACGTAATTTTATGGTAAAAACACGTAAGGGATGGTTTTTAAATGAAATATGGCTATTTATGGCATTTATGATGCCATTAATGTCATTTGTGGCATTAAAAATTCCATTTATGGCATTAACAGTGCCATTAATGGAATTATCAATGAAATATTTCTGATGCCATTAATGCTATTTATGGAATCAACATTGCCATAAATGGCATTAACAATGCCATAAATGGCATTAACAGTGCCATAAATGGCATTATCAATGAAATATTATTGATGCCATTAATGCCATTTATGGCATCAACAATGCCATTTGTGGCATCAAAAATGCAACATTTCTGATGCCATTAATGCCATTTATGGCATCAACAATGCCATTTGTGGCATCAACAATGCCATTTGTGGCATCAAAAATGCAACATTTCTGATGCCATTAATGCCATAAATGGCATTAATAATGCCACATTAACAATGCCATTAATGGCATTACTAATACCATGAATGGCATTATCAATGCAATAAATGGAATAATGCCATTTATGTAACACCATAAATGGCATTGTTAATTCCATTTATGTAATGCCACAAATGGAATTTTTGATTCCATAAATGGCATTTTTGATGCCATTTATGTTATAATTAAGGCCATTAATTCCATTTTTAAGGCCAATGTTAAGGCCATTCATGCCATTTTTAAGGCCATTTATGGCATTTTTAAATGCATAAATGGCATTTTCAAGGCCATTAAATTCAATTTATTGCATTGCTGTAATGCCATTTATGCCAATTTTCTGGCCATAAATGGCATCTGTATGTCATTCTTGATGCCATTTATGGCATTATTATGTCATTAGTGATGCCATTTATGGCACTTTTTATGTGATAAATGACACTGTTAATGCCAAAAATCAAATTTTAACTTCCACTCATCATAAATTAAATTTTGAATTCAATTTATGTCATAAATGGCATTTTCAATTTAATTACAAACATGAACAAAAAAACGTAAAAAAACATGGACATTTTGGGCCTACAAATGTTCTTGCAAAAGAATACCAAAATGTTGGGCTTCTGGTTTATTATTCTCAACATTCTCACCTTCATTTTAAAAAAAAAATTATTGAAATTCATAAGTGGGAACATTTTTAATGAATTTTTTAAAAAAATGGGCCATTTTACCAAATTTCCTAAAATAGAAAAATTGGGCAAAAAAAAAAAAATTTAAAAAATTTGGGGACCTTCACATCCCATGTCGGAAAAAATATGGCAAAAAAAAATGTTAAAAATTCTCAAAAATGAGCCTGAGGAATCTTTATAAAAAAATTAGGTTACTTACGTGTTTTTACCATAAAATTACGTGTTTTGGCCATAATTTGGTAAAAACACGTAAGTTTATGGTAAAAACACGTAAGGGCTTACGTGTGTTTACCAACACCCTTAAATTATTATCTTTAAATTAAAAAGAAAAAAACATTTTAAATTCAAATTATTTAATGAATAATAATAATCTTATTTATGTAAAAAAAAATTATTTCTTATTTTCACCACAAAAAAACAAAAAAAAAGAGGTTATTCCAAGAGGATTAATAAAAAAAAATGGTTGTGAAAAAGAGTTTATTTTTTGGATTTTTATAGATATTCTCACTTTATAAGATTAGATAAATACTTAAAAAATCTATAAAATTTCTTAAATTTTATATTTTTTTTTTTTTTAAAAAATGTTTTTTATTTATTCAAAGAAAATAAAAAAATAATTTTTTTTTTTTTTTTTTTTTTTTTATAAAATAATAGAATAAAATAAAACAAAAAAAAAAAAACTTAAACCAAAAGTAATTTTTTTAATTTTTTTTTTTTCTTAAATTAAATTTTAAATATTTAAAAAATAAATAAATAAATAAATGAATAATTTTTTTTTTTTTTAATTTATTAAAACAAAATAAAAAATAATAATTAATTAATTTTCTTTAATCTTTTTTTATTTATTTAAAATATAGGATATCAAATTTACAAAATTCCAATTTTTTTTTTTTTCAAATTCCCAGTGTAAGTTTTTTTTTTTTGAGAACTTTTAAAAATATAAAACCTCAAGAGGTTTGATTCTTTTAAGTTCAAAAAACAAAAAAAAAACCAAACATGTTTTTTTGAGTATTAATATTATAATTTTAGGTAATTAAATCTCAATTTTAGATTTTTCAAAAAAGTTAATATTTTAGAATAACCTCAGTAAGTCAATTTATGATTTCATAAAATTTCCCTTATGTTGAATAAGATCTTAATATACTACTAAAAATATATTTTTTTTTATTAATATAATTAAAAAAGCAAGTTACAATATAAAATTTAATTTAAGATTTAAAATAATTTAAGATTATGAGTTATTTTAATTATTATAATAATTAATAAAATTAAAATTATATAAATTAATTTTATATTATAAAAAAACTTAAAGATATATTAATCCCCAATAAAAATTTAAAAAATAATGCTTTTTTTGTTAAATTTAAACCTTAAATTAATTAATATAATTTTGAAAAAAAAATTCATAATAAATAAAATCCTTTTTAATTAATTAATTTTTCAAATTTTTAAAAAAAATGAAATATTTTTAAAAAAATTTCTTAAAAAAAAAAAAAAAAGGGATCCTACCAAAAAAAAGAAAAAAAAAAAAAAAAAAAAAAAAAAAAAAAATTGATAGGGGAAATTTAATGATTATGATAAAATATAAATTAGGATTAATTGAGGAATATTATTTTTTAATTTTTAAAAGTTATTTATGAAGATATTGTTTTTTTTTTTTTTTAAATTAAAATTGTTATTAGAATATTAATTAATTAATTAATTGAAGAAAAAAAAAAGAATGATAGTTTTGGAAAAAAAATAAAAAAAAATAAAAAAACTTAACAAAAAAAAAAAAAAAAGATAAATATATAATTATTTATTAAATTTAAATTTAAAGTTAAATTTAAATTTATTTAAATATAATTCAATTTTGTATTAAAAAAAAATCATTTTTAAAAGATTTTAAATTATGTTTTTTTTTTTTTTGAATTTTTGAATAAAATTTTTAAATTTATTTATAATATTCTTTTTTATAAATCTTGTTTTTTTTTTTTTTTTTTTTTTTTTTTTTTTATATATGTATACATATAAGAAAGTTTATTTTCTTAAATTTTTTCATTCAATAAATAAATTCATAATTTAAATTTTTATCAAAATATTTAAAAGATCTTAAAATTTACAAGACATTTCCAAAAAAAAAAAAACCAAAAAAAAAAAAAAAAATTATAATTAATTATTAGTAAATTTAAAAAATTTATAAATTACTTTAAGTGTTTCTAGAAAAAAAATTATGAATAAAATAAGTAATTAAATTAATTTTTTATTTAAAAAAAAAAAAAAAATTAAATTTAAGAAAATAAAATAAAATAAGGATTTTTAAATTCTTTTGGTTTTTTTTTTTTTTTTTCTAAGTGAAATTAATAATAAAATTGAAGTATTAAAAGGTAATAAATTATTTTTTTTATCTGATTGTTTTTTTTTTTTTTTTTTGTTTTTTTTTTTTTGAATTCTAAATAATATTTTAAAACAAATTATATATTATTTATTTAATTTTTATGAATATAATTAACAAGAAAAATTATTTATATGAACTAAAAGAAAATAGGAAAGATTGTTTAAATTTGTTTTTAAAAAGATAAATTTCATAAATTTAAAATTTAAAGATAATAAATTATTAAACTATATATTAATTAATTACTTTTATAAAAAAAATTTCAAGTAATCTGAATTTTAGTGAATTTAAATGACAAAATTAAACATTCTACTAATTAAAAAGAAATATATTATTTTTATACTATTCATTTTTCTCTTATTGGAAATAAAATTTTCTATATGATATAAGTATGATTCATTTTTTGGTTAATCTAAGAACTAAATTGAATAATTTAATTTCAATTTGTAATTAATAGAAAAAAAATTATTAATTTATTTATTATTAAATAATTTTTGAAGGTTAATTTAAGTTTTTATGAATAATTAATATTAATTCTTCAATAATATTTCCATTTTTTTTCCTAAGTTTTTTTTAAAAAAAATAAATTTTAATATTAAATTAAGGAAAGTTTAATTAATGTCAAGGTGGTGTTAATATGGTGAAGATGGTCTAAAAATCATTTTTTCTTTTAAAAAAATGAAAGAAAGAATAAGATAAGTCCATTAATTTAGATTATTAAAATATTAATTTGATTTATTTTAAAAAAACATCTTAGGTTAAAATAAAATTTTAAAATGATTTTCATGCTTGCTTTGTGGTATGATAAGAACATTCCAAGTTAAAGAAGTTTGATATTTGATTGGTATTCATTAAATTCTTATTTTCACTTTAAGAAATTATATAGAATTTGACAATTTAAAAATTAATAAAATAATTATAAACTATACGTTTAAACCGATTTTAAGGTTGTTGTTTTTGATTTCTTAATATTTAATTAAAATTTTATTAGAATATAAGCCTATAAACTTTAAGATAATTAATAATTATTTAAAAAAATATAAATTAATATTTCTTTTTTTTTAATTGACAAAAAATTTTTTTTAGAGGAATTAAATATTGAAGAATAAATTAAAATAATTATAATATAAAATTTTTAACTCATTAAAGGTTATCATTTTGAATTTCTTCATATGATAATCCAGGTTTATTTGATTATAAAAATACAAATTTTAGAATAATTAGAGATTATTTATATAAATATAGTTATATATTAATTACCCAAATATTTTCAAAAATAAAAGCCTGGTATAAAACCAAATACCTCTAATTACTCTTACTAAGAGATTTTAATTTGTTTTAATATATTTTCTATTTTTTAAATAAATTTTTTTAATTTAGCTATAATTCCCTTAAATTAATTAAAGGTTAGAACATAATTTTTAAATAATGTAGTTAATTAAATGAAAATTGGTAATAATGTATTTTTTGGTTTTATTAAGAAGTAAATAAGGGTATTAAATATTGTTCATTTCTGGGAGTATTTAAAAAAGTTGTATTCTAATTTTTCTCTTAAATTTAGATTCTTGAAAACTTCTTATGTTTTATATTTTAATGGCCAAGTTATGAGGTAATTTTCTTATAATAATTAATATATAGACTTTAGAATTTATTAACATTTTATTTAATATTTATATTCTTATAATTATTTTCATTATTTTTTAAATTTGATTAAGTCATCAAAATTAAATAAGAAAAAGGAATAAAATAATCAAAATATTTTTAAATCATTAGATTTATTTTAAGTATTATATATAAAATTTTAGAAATTTATTTAATTTTTTTTTTTTTTTTTTTTAAAAAAAAAAATAAATTTTTAATTTTTAGAATTAAATTTTTAAATAAAATAAGATTAAAATTATTTCAACCTTAAAAAAAAAACAATCAAGAAAAAAAAAAAAAAAGATAAAATTTTATTATTATTATTATTATTATTATTATTATTAAAATTTGAATAATTTTAAAAAAAAAAAAAAAAAAACTCAAAAAAATTTTGTTTTAAAAAAAAATTTATTAATTTTAAAATTTAACATAAAAAAAAAAAAAAAAGAAAATTCAAAATAGAAAAAAAAAAAAAAAAAAAGAGGAATTTAAGCTTATTTTAAGAAATTAATGATTAAAATAGTAAAGAAATTTCCAAAAAAACAATTTTCAAATTGTTTAAGAACCCTTTGAATTAGAGGGAATTAATAGAAAAATAAAATTAAAAAAAAATAATAATTAAAAATAATCAAGATAATTTGAGGAATTGAAATTTATATGGTCTAGAAGTCTATAAAAGAAATTTGAAAATTTCTTTTTGGACCCTTTGAGTGAGAGGGGATGATTTATACCATTAAAATAATAATAAAAATATTAGTGATTCTAATGAAGAATTCTTTACTCATCAATTGAAATAAATTTGAAAATTGAATTTAAAATTAATTTTTTATTTTTTTTTTGAGTATTTAAGTTGTCCCAATTCTTATTGTGAGGTAAAGGATATTTTTAAAGGGTTTGGATGTATGATAGGGTGATGTATTATCATCTTTTGATAAGATTTGTGGAAATAAAAAGGGAAAAGAAGTTATTTATTGATTTAGATATTTTTTTTAAAAAAAGACTTACTAATTCTTGATATAAAGCCAAAAATAAAGGTATGACCAAGAATAGTAATTAAAAATTTAGTAAAGATTTTTTGGTTTAAAATAAAAGATAAATTAATATTTTAAGAGGATTAGAGTAATTGGTTCAAATTCTAATGAGGAATAAGAAGCAGAAAAAAATAATAATAAATTAAATTATTTTTTTTAAATGAGAAATTGAATTTGAGATTAGTTAGATTTATTCAAAAAAAATATTAAAGAATTGAAATAAAAATTTTCAAAAAATAATTTGAATTTTAATTTAAAAATAAATAAAAAAAACTTAAGTGGGAAAAATTTAATAATAACTGATTTAAATTGAACAATAAAAATGAATACTTGAATTACAATTTCAGTAAAACAGACTTCCCCCCTCCCCACCCCAATCTCAAATAGAGAATTTAATAAAACTTTATTAAAAAAGAATTTGAATTAAAATTTTGAAATAAAGAAAGGAATTTGTAGTATAATTAACAAAATTGAAAAAATCTTTTAAAAATATAAAAAAAATTGAACATGAAATAAAAAATTTACAAAAAAAAACAAAAAACAAAATTTGATTTGAAGATTACAAATATAAATCCAAAAAACTTCTTTTAAAAATATTTTTATGGATAATTAAAAATTCATTAAAAATATAAAAACTGAACTTAAAGTTTGAAAATACATATTACTTCAAAATTACTACATTTTCTCCCATTAAGAACCCCTAATGATATGAAATAGCATAGATCTTAAACAAAAATGAATTTTATAAAAAAATAAATTAAAAATTAATCATAAGACTAATTTTCAAAGCCAATGTAAAATTCCACAAAAATGAAATGAGAATCATTTTCTTAAAAAAAAATAAGAAAAACCAAATAGAAATAAGATTTCATATTAATTTCAAAACAAACAGGAAGTTACCCCAGACATTTAAAAAATTAACCAGTGTTAAAAATTAAAAAATTAAATTGATAAATCAAAATTAACTCTTAAATCAAATGGAAAAGTCTTAAATTTCATGATATTTTTGTTTCCAAACTGATTGTGTAGAAAAATAACCTTAAAAGCTATATTAAATTCAAATTATGCCCAAAAAAACCTGGAAAAGTGCCACATGTTTGCATCATGTATGTCAAAGAAATATCTCAATGAGAATATCATCTGATTAAATTGATATTACAATTAAACCTTCAAATAATCATTTAAATGTAATTATGCATCACAAAATAAAATGATTGATATAAATATATTACACTGTGATCATGTTTTAACTGTAATTTACTAAAGCTAGAATACACTCAAACTCTGAGATGGGCCTCAATGAGGTTAGATCCATACAGTATTTCTTCTCCTTAAACTTCAATTTCTTATTCCATTTTCATTTTTAAAAATTCATGTTTCATGTTTTTTTTTGCTTCCCATCCAGATCTAATTGTTTTTACAATTTAACTTTTTAAAAGAATGAAATTTCAAAAATCTTTGCCTTATCCTCAATAAATTTCTCTTTGTCCCACTCCAAACATGAACTATAATTTTACTCACAGGCTATAAGCCATATTAAATAAGTGAAATTTTATAGAATATTTATATTAATAATACATAAATTTCTTGTGGGATTCCAGAAAAATTGGATAAGGTGGTATCAACATATCAATAATTTTCTTCCTGGAACCACTATTTTCATTTAGGCTGGGATTAAGTGATTTATTACTCTTTTGTTTCAGATGTGGATTAAGCTTTCTTATATTAAGAAAGAAGATCAAGTCAATAATCAAATAAAAAAGGATCATATTTAAGCATACATAACAATACATAATTAAGGTTGTCATTTTGAATAAATTCATCATAATTATCAAGAAAAGGATTAGGATAAGGATTTGACTCCAAACCATTATTGATATTTCAAGTTGAAAGAAAATTTCATTAGTTCATGAATTAATGAAAAGGGAAGTTCACTTACCTTGATGGTTTACCTTTAATTCTCATCATAATTATTCAAACTATTTTTCTCTTGAGAATAATAACTTCCAATTGGAGTCAAATTTAGCTTATGAAAAAATATTTTATCCATACTTGCAAAGCAAAAATATATAATTTCAAGATTTTCAGACATAATTTATACCTTTAATCTTTTAACCTCCAGAAATTCCAGCTTGATTAAAAAATTCCAAATTTTTTGGCCGCCATATATTCCCTTCTGTCTTTTTTCCATCAATCCCAAATTCTTCTGGAACCAAGGCTTGATAGAAAAAAATTATTTCTTGTTTAACTCAATTGAAATAAGCTGAAAGCCATTCTTATTTGATAAAGGAGTACTTTCTATGGATTTTTTAGCCATCAGTACCAAAACATGACTCAAAATTTCATTTTATTGAAATTTAATTCATTATCGATAAGTAATCTGAATTTATTTAATGAAATTATTGATAAAGAAGACAAGAGGTAGGTTTTTATTTGGCTCAATTCATGATTACTTTATGCTATGATTTTTGAAGGAATTTGTAAGAATGATTGTGTAAAGGATAAATTATAAATGTAAGGTTTGTCTATGAAACTCTTGATAATAGTAGCAATATCAAGAGTACTATGACTGTCCTCAGTAGAAATATATAATATAACAAAATATTATAACCACAAATTTAAATATAATTATATAAAAAAATAAATTTAATTATTATTATAAAAATATAAGAATTATAATAAACTATAATTATTCTATCATTGTTATAGTCACTGACAGTTATAACAATAAGAAGTGTAAAGCTCTTAATGAGATAATTAAACGTGGAAAATAAGAATATTAACCACTTATAAATAATATAAATATTATTTATAAACAAATTAAAACACACACTGTGCAGAAATAATTCTTATAGAATAAAATTCTATATAAAAAAAAACTAATACTAGATAAAAAAGATATAGAACTTTAGAGAAAACTTACTTATAATATTTATTCAATACAACAAGTCAAACAGCAACAGTTATTATATTAGATAATAATTATAAGTTAAAAACACTCCAAAAATCAATATTTTTAAAGATAAAACAACTTTTTATAATAAAAATTATGATTAAAGAGTTTTTAAGAGGACTTTGTGGATTTAAAAGATATTTAAGATGATTAATTTTATATAATAAAATATATTATTGGTGATTACAACAATAATCTAAATTCTATGATTTCAATTATTTAATTTTAATTAATAAAGAATAAAATAACTTAAGAATTACTTTAATAATAAGATTTTATATTTAATGAAACTTTACCTGTTTAAATTTCTAATATGATTGGATTGATAATTGATGATGGACAAAAACAGTGATGAAAAGACTCTTTTTATGTCTTCAGAGCAACTCTCATGATTCATAATGGATATAGAGGGCGTGCTCAGGTCAAAACTGAAAAACCATGCTTAAAAATAAAGTTCTTAACTTAAGGTAACTTGATTGGAATTCCAATTTAAAGTTAACAGGGTTATTCTTAACTCCATGTAACTTTAATCCTCATTTAAACTTATTATTTTAAGTTTTTAATAGAAATAAACTTATTTATATTAAATTTAATCACATGAACAACTTAAAAATAGAGCTTTAAGCAGAAATCTCTTAAACTCAATTTTAAATTAATTTTTAAAGAAATTATAATTTTCTTTGAGTTTTAATTAAAAGAGTAAATTTCCAGGCTAATTACCCAGGAAATTTATTTATACAAGATACTTAAAATTTGATTTTTATGTAGATAATATTAAATTGTAATCTGTGTGAAATTTTCAAGAAAATCCATTAAGAATTGGATTTTTAATGAATTTTTGAAGTTATTGCTATTTTTCCACGTAAAATAGCAATACACACCAAACCTTAAGTTTTGATAAGGTTTTAATGCTTGAAAACTTAACGTTTTAAGATTATTTAAGATTTTTAAGCTTAATTAAGCTTTGACAGTTCTCAAAACCTTGATTTCAAGCCTGCATATTGGGATTTACCCTTCGGCAGCTTGAAATTCCTGTCCAAATTGGGATAAAACCAGTTTAAACCTTAAGGTTGGATCAAAGTCTAATTTTAAAGTTTAAATAAGGTTGAAAATCCTCCAATACAGGTGGACAACCTTAATTTAATCCTTGCAGATCCAAAAAGTTGGGTACCCCAGCTCTATTTGGTCTTTTTCCTTTGTCCCACCTTTCTGCATGGATTTTGCCCTTTTATTTATTTAAAGCCATACTATGGCCTTAAACCCTTTTGAATTGAGCTCACGCAGGATTTACATTCTGTATGGCAAATCCTTAACCAATTCAGTAAATATACACCACACCTCAATTTTAACTAAAATTTTGGTAAGTTTGCATAAACCTTATGCAACCTTAAATTTAAGCTTAGTTAAGCTTAAATTTAACAATTTTAAAAAAATGTTAAAAAAGTTACATTAGTACTGTGAGATTCTTAAATCTTCTAATAACATAAGAAATAAGTGTTTTTGGGTATAACACCTTATGGGTGTACCCTAGGTTATTTTTGGTGTAGAATCCAAAAATGACATAATATTTATAACTTTGTTTATCCAAAAAAAATTTATACTTATTTTTTGTTATTTTTTATTTTACATTCAATTAAAAAGTCTGTTGAAGATAATTTTAACTGTGTATAAAGCTATTTTTGGCCTTATGGGTATGTTATACCTATCTCACAGGCTCACAATAAACCTATGAAAAATGAAGCCATAGTAAGATATTTTTTGTGTTTGGTTCAATTTATTAAATCAAAGATGAACAGAATTTTGTAAGAATACCAGGGAACTCAGTTCGAACTTCATGTAATTTACAAATCAAAAGCCTGGGTTCTTTCCTTGAAATTTGGAATCCAAATCCCAGATTATTTTAAGGTGGGATTTGACAACTTTCAAACCCCCTAATTCTATTCTATTTTTATTTATTTCAACTTAATCAAACCGGATTTATTTCATCTTTATTAAAAGTAAGAAATACATCATGCAAAGATATTATTATATTTTTAATTAAAAGAATCCCAATTTTGGTGATTTTTTTCAAATTTGTAGAATATTTAGATGTTTAATATTAAAAATGGACTATATTTCTGGGCGATAAAAAATCACCTTCAATTCAATAACAAGGTTATTCTGGATTTTTTTTAGATTATAAGCTTAAAAAAAGCTTAACTTAATAGAAATAACAGGATTTAAGTGAGTTTTTATTGATAATTGAATTAAATAATCCCTTCAAAATTATTTATTCATTGGATTTTTATAATAAAACCTTGAAATTTTTTGTTTTTTTAAAAATTTATAAAATAATTTCAATAATTAAAATTAAAGTTGAATAAATAATTAAAAATTGAAATCATCTTAATTTCAATTAATAATTCTAATAATATAAAAAAAAATAAAAAATAATATATTCAGATTTCAAATAAACTTATAAACATATTTATGGGATTGGTCAATCAATGTAGAAATTTGATAAATTTACATGAGCTCTCTTAGATGAATTTACCAAAACTTGAATTAATTTTCCAAATTATGAAGAATTAAAATAATGCTTTAGAAAATACACATAAAAAAGCCCCTTTTTCCTATTTTAATATTGAATTGGGAAAACTGGTAACAATGCAGATTTTTTAATATTGTTCCCCACCAAACAAAGATTTTTCATATTAATTCATTGTTTCTATTTAGAATTTACTCTTGAATTATTTAATTTATTCCTTTTAAATTTTATACCAAAAAAATTAAATGTTTCTTAATAAAAGTTATAATTTTTTCTTTAAAACCTATCTAAGCTATATCTCCAATTTTCAAAATCTTAAGGGAACTTAGCTTCTAATTAAGCTCTTTAAATTTTCAATATACCCTTATAATTTGATGTATTCATCAAATTCAAAAATAATAGATCTATTTTGGTATAATTTTTATCAATTTAACTCTGGATCAAATTTTGGACCCCAAAAGAAAAAAAAATTGTTATAAAAATTGGTTGAGGCTTCATTTTTCCATGAACTCACCAATAAGGATTTTTTAGTCCAATTTCAATGAGTGTCAAGAAACTAAAGCTAATTCATTCATTTTTTTAAATATTACTTTCCAATAAATCTTCCAAAATATTTTTTCATAAGTGTTATTTGGGGCTTATGTCAAAATATTGAAGATTAAGATTTGTCAAAAGTTAAAATATTCCAGGGTTTTTTTCCCTATAGAATAAAATTCCTCTTGGAAAAAATATTAGAAATAAGTCAACATATAATTTTTTTTATAATTTTTTACCTCAAAAAACATTAATTGGCCAAATTGGTTGATTTGAGAAATTTTGGCACAAACAAAAAATATTGAAAAAATTGAGGGAAATTTTTCATGGGTAAAATAATAATTAAATCAAGCTCTTTAAAAAAAATCAAATTTCATTGAACTGTTTTTTTGGAGAATGAATGGCCTTTATTATTTGGATTTTTCCAAAATGAAATGAGCTTGGCACATTTGGGTAAGATAAATTAAGGACTTATGTTAATTTGCAAAAACCTCACATGGGATTAAAGTTCCCCTATATATATTCATCTAAATTCTTTTGGATAAGCCTTAATTCAATCTATATACCTATAAATATAGTGGAAACTTTCTGATTAAATAAACAAATTTATCAAATTTTATTTTTTATGGAAACCCAATTTAGTAATTTAAGTGTCTTATGAAAATATTTTAATTCCATGATAATTAAAAACAATTAGTAAAAATAATTAATATATTTATTCTATAATATTATCTTACCATAAGCCAAAAACAGGTTTTTTAATAAGATATTAATTCAATTTGGATACATTTTTTTTCTAAATATTAAAATTATATACCAATTTGAAATAAATAATTAGAATGTAATTAATCTAATATTTCAGATTTTATTTTAATTTAAATTTGAAATAAGAAATTAAATTGATGAAAATTTAAGAAGAAATATTTTAAAGAGTGATATATATATGTATATATAGAGAAAACTCTCAATTATGAATAATTTTGGAGGATAGTTTATCTCCTAGATTTGAATGCTACATCAATATTTTATTCCATATTATATATTAAAATTATCAATATGAATTGATACTCCTCTTTTTTCATTTGACCCAAAAAAACAGCTCTTTTTTTTCAAAACATTTTGAAAAAAATTTATCAAATAATTTTTGAGGAAAATAACATTAATTTATTCATGATTAAATCTGATTTTCTTAATTTTGAAAATATAATACACTTTCTTTATTTTATAGCAAATATGTTCAAAATTCTAATCTCATTGAAGTGATGAACAAACAAAGTCTTTTATATCTTTCAAAGCAACAGATCAAATATGAATCCAATTATATTCTATCTCTTTTTATGGTATGAGGGTATCTCAAAACTTCCAAATCCCACCTTTTTTCTATGAAATGTTTTCGAGAAAATGAAAAAATACAAACCCCTGTTATTTGAAACAAAATAACCCTTTTTTCACGCTGAGTTACCGCGGATTTACATGAAATTCGAGTTCAGTTTAAAAGGAAGGATTTAAAATTTGAAACCTAACCGAAATATGCTAATTCCCATTCTCAGATATACAGGACTATGACTAAGCCTTACCTTTTCATTCTCTTCCCAGCTTCAAGTATTTAAAATCCTCACAGAAGCTAAATTGAGTCCATAAAGACCATAAAATTTCCTCATTGTATCATTTCCAATTAATTTCTTTGAAATTATCAATCATCTTTGGAAATTAATATTAGGAATTTTATATCTTTTTCCGCCTAGTTCTCACCTGATATTCCCATCAGAAAACACACTAAATTATTCAATCTCAAAAATATTCTTATAGAATATCAAATCAAGTGGAATATTTATGTGTCAAATATAGCCTCAAGATAAAAGAAAATTCTGTTGCAGTTTTAATTTTTTTATGTTTGAATTCAGCTTTAAGGCCTTCTTTGAGGAAAAAAGATGTATTCCGATTGGAGTAACTTTAATTAAAGAAGAATTCCTAAATATTTTTTAATATTACAGATTCAATTCTTCAATATTGGTGGAAATAATAAAAAAGTAAATATTTATCATAAAAAAAGAAATGAAAAGTGGTACCGGAGAAGGTATATCTTGAAATGAACCAAAAAAGTATCAAAAAAATGGGCGAAATTTATAGTCTTCTTAGTGATAGGACAAATTTAACTTCTAGTTTAATGTTGTGGTAGATAATTTTGTAAAATCATTTGAAATTATTTGAGCTTAATAATTGGTCAATAGCCGTGGGCTATAAGGTGTATTAGCTTCCCCTACTAATATACTGAAAAGAATGCTCTTGATGAGATCACAAATGAATCTGTTTTGTAAATTGCAGATATTCAACTAGAGAGCTTCAATGAGTAGTATATTTCAGTCAGTAAGAAAATTATCAATAATAAAATAATGGCAAGTGCTTGATGGTATCATATAAGAAAGATCAGGGCTTAATTCAAATTAATTATATGCTTTTTCTTAGACTTATTTTGTAGGTATATTTCCTCTTGAGAATTTATTTAAATTAAAAGTATAATATAATTCTTCTTTTGATACCAATGATGATTTTTATCATAATAATTTAATAATAGTTTCTTTTTGCGGTAATATATGGATAATATGATTATAATATAGGTTTAAATCTTTTAAAAAGGTTTTTTTTATTCTTCATACATTATTTTTATAGATTTTTTTGCCTATATCACTAATTATGATATCTTCAAACAGTAATTAAACACTACTAATATCCTAATGGTAATACTATTAAATAAGATTAGACTCCCTAGTTGATATTATATATATCTTTTAATTAGTTAATTGTGAATGGTGATATAGCTCTCCTATTAGAGAAGATATGTATTACTCCTCAAATTTTGTCTTGGAATAAGAATAATTAAAGAAAATAGAAGAGAGAAGACTTTTATCTATACCTTTTTTTATCTCCATAGATCCTTGAAAACACAGATATCTTATTTGTTAATTTCTTTTTGAATGGTGGAGTTTTATACAGTCATTTATTTATTTTTTGGTCTATTTCACCATTCAATTAATTACTGTAATCATACAGGATTGATGAAATTATTCTGGTGAGAAAATTTAGTATGGTGTAATCTCATACAGGTATTGAACCATATCTCTAATTCTTATTATTAAATCTACTAATCTCCATTCTTTTGTTTGCATACTTGAGGGAAGCATTCTGGTTCAAAACCTTAGTATAGCACCATGTTTTTAGCATATCAAATTGTATTTTTAACTTATTTATATTTGTAAATGGATTCTGATTATTTTAATGAAAGCCCTTGAGCTTTATTGAGATTATTGTATTTATATTTAAGCTTTGGTTCGTAGATCTCACCTATAATTATTGGATATAGGGCTCTAAGTGAGGAGTGAGTAGTGTAGAGCCATGTTAAACTATATGTAAGTAATTCATTCATGTATAGTAATAGAACATATATCTGTTGAATAGTTATTGTGCTACATATCTAATCTTAGATATTATGATTAAGTAAGTAGAATGGCTAGACTTTCTGTAAGGATATCCTTATTTATGTTACATAGTTCATTTTTTCTATTTAACTGATGATATCTAAGAAAAACTATTGAACCAACAGATATGAGCAAATTTAACTAAGGGTTCAACTTGATAGATAATTAACTGAAATTGCTATTTTTGAGAGCTTAATGGAATTACTTAGGAGTAAGGTCTTTTTTCTATTTCTTATTTCTTTTTTCCCCTTTTAATATATTTTCAACCATTACTTACTATAGTATATTTAAACCTTGAAAGAAAAATTATGAAATAACACAAAGTTTTATTCACAGATTTTTTTTTTCAAATTATGAGGAGGAAAGAGCTTCCATACTGAAGGTGAGAAGAATTATTTCAGCTTATATTTTTTTCAATAAAATTTACAGTTCAATTTCTTGTAGTTTATATTAAAGCTTAATTATACTAAGAAAAATGAGGACCTCATAATGTGATTTGGGAATCAGAGGAGGACCCAGATATGGCCATATTTCTGAAAAAGATACTGAAACTAAGGATGGCAAGGTCTATTTAATTGCCTTTTTGATATACTGAAAAAGATATCTCTGGATAATAAAGGGTTATTATTTTGAGTAATTGGATATAAAAATAGAGAATACTATATTTGAGGTCTTTATAAGACCTATAAATAAAAAAGATATGGTAGATTAGATCTAATAAAGTAATTTTTAATGATATGAGGCTGAGATTAATTATAATTTTTATTGGTGAGTGGTTTATTTTTGGAAACTAGATCATTAAAAAAAGCCATAATAAAGGTTATTTATGGTTAACATGAATTCTTAAATAAATTTGTCTTAAATCTAATAATAATATATAATAGTAAATTGGTTCTTATCAAATAATTTTAAAAGTGCTTCATTTTTATTTTATAAGAAGTACAATTAGGGTTATTAAATCTATTATATAAGGAATAATTTTCAATTTTATATTAATATAGATATACCTATTGATATATAATAGTTAATTATGGCTATAAATCTGCTTTCAATAATAGTATAAAACTGATATTTTATACCGGGTATTGAATAAATAATTATAATACTAGACACCCCCTAGGAAAGGGGAAGATTCAATAAACTTCTGTAAAAAAAATTCATAAGGAGGGAAGAAGAGAAATGAAAGATAATCCTTTTTATATGTCTGAGAAAAATTCAATATTTGAGTTTTAGGTTGATTTTTTTTATTTTTTCCTCTTTTGAGGGTGAAAGATGATTTCAAGTATCGTAAATTATGATGTTTGTGTATTAATGCAACATTTATTGAAGGAATTCTGATCAATTTAAGTGAATAATTATGTAATTTGATTATGATATGAAATATTTGATTTCATTTTCATGGTGTTTTGCACCTTAAATTCATTGAATTCTAGACCAATTAGATGCTTTTGTAGTAACCTTAAGTGAATGTGGTTTTGATAATGATGGTGGCCAAATTTGGCATTCATATAGCATTATATGAGTAGTTTTTATTTTTCCTTTATGTTATAATTTTATCTCTTTATTCTTAATATTTATGGACAAGGTATCTGATTTTTCAGGCCATATCATCCTCCTCATGGTGATGATTAAGAGATTCAAAAAATTAGGGTGTATTCAGATGTGTGAGTGATGATAACTCTTACTTATTGGTTTAATATAGATGATTATAATATGATTGGGCTTGTTTTTTTCTTTGAAAAATTAAATCTTGAAAGGAGTGGTATGGGATACCACAATAGTTACGTGAGCTATTTTGAAGGAATATCATACATATTTATATTCCACTCATGAAGTAAGACCAAGAAACATTTGAGGAAATTTTAAGGAATAAAATGTGACTTACTGGAAATTCATGCAAAAAATGTCTTGGTGTCTAAATGAGCTCAGATAAAGAAGATAAATTTCCCTCTCAATATCATAAGACACTATTTTTCTTCTCGAAAAACTGATTTTTTCCAATATAATCTAAATTGGGATAAGGCTTTGGAGAAAAAGTATATGTCAAGTGAAGAAAAAGCAGACCCCACACCAGATGATTTTACAGAAACATCAGTAAAGGTGTTAGATATGTAGATTCAACTGTAGAAGAATTAAATGGAAAAATGTCTTTAAAGCTCTTTGCATCATCAAAGAATAAAGAGCTTTTTAATAAATTGTTGGTATAATACATCATACTGTTTCTCTTGATGGAACTCCTACTTGGAGTGAGTGTCATATTTTCTTTCATTGAATTTATTTCTCATCCTTTTTTTGGTGACCAGAGAAAATTATTTGATTAGCCACCCAATTAAAGATCAAATTTGAACATATTGAGAAATCATCTTAAGAAAATTATCAAAATAAATC
Source organism: Austropuccinia psidii (assembly GCA_023105745.1). NCBI lineage: Eukaryota > Fungi > Basidiomycota > Pucciniomycetes > Pucciniales > Sphaerophragmiaceae > Austropuccinia > Austropuccinia psidii. Next base: position 6,689,453 of record JALGQZ010000016.1, on the reverse strand, counting down.
AATAAATAAAGTGAAATCAACTATGTGATTCAATCAATAATCAACTCCTCTTAGCTCAAGAAAGTTTCCAACACATCTCTTTTCTCCTATTTTCCTGTTCTTCTTTATGTAATCATCTTCATCATATTTCATACTTCCACCTTGAGAATCAACAAAAAAAGCAACTTGTTGCTTCGGTGTAGTCAACTTTGCTTTTATACAGCCTTATTGCTGTTTTTAATGTTTTCAAAATGGTTGCTACTCTTCTGAGTCATGATATCTTTGGTTAACATGCTATGGGCAGTTTCACACTATAATAAAGCTTTATGTTGATTCCTGTGACATGATTTTTGGTTCATAATTCAACTATTAGGTGTTTTAAACCCCCCAGAAGCTGTGTTTTTCTAAAAGGCAGCGAACTAGTGTATCAATAAAGAAGCAGTGCTTTGATATTTAAAAGAACTAATGTAGTTAACTCATGGTGTCACTTTAGGGATGTCTGCATTATTGCTAACAATCCTGCTATGCATAAAGTGAAAAACATTTCTTTTTTCAAGGGTATTGTTGAGCAATTGGAGGCCCATACCCTCTATCTGCTTGTCAGGGCTTGCTGCGTGCTGTTTGGTTGCGGCACTCTATTCGAATTGTCGCTTGCATGCTCACAATGCGGCTCTTCTCACCCCTACTCTACTCTCAACCCCCTGCCCCAGGCATTGCGCAGCAGCCCCCTGTAAAGGTGCGCGAAAGACGCTAAACCTAATCGCCACTATCGTAATTTGTTAGTCTCATCATCGTCCTGCCCCCCTCAAATTCTGTTCGTCGGCAGCGCCCCCGCCCCCGCTCACCAACGACACCAACGACGGCCGATCGACCACTGGAACAAGGTAACGTTGCCTATTATTACTTCTGGGTCGAATGATCATCGGCGTCCTTATTTCGAATTTATCCAATTTCTTTTCAAAGCTCCAGCTCTCCTTCTAACCACCGCCGACGCCAGCAATGTCTCACCGAAAATGGGAACATCCTCGTGCGTATTCCTTTTCTCATCATCTCAAGTTCTCCATCCATTGCGCACTCACCTTGTTCTTCATCCTTTGACCCAAATATATCAACAGGACACGGTTCTACCGGATTCTTACCAAGAAAAAGGGTATGCGCCTCTGTCTCCTTGCGAGAGTATGCGCATGGCTCGCGAAACACCTTCAAAGTTCCTGACCAATATTCTTCTGCTCAACTTTTCTTCGTCCTAGGCTGCTCGGCATCGTGGTAAAGTCAAATCTTTCCCCCGGGATGACAAGACCAAGCCTGTCCATCTCACTGCTATGCTTGGCTATAAGGCTGGTATGACCCACATTGTGAGTGGTTTTTCTTTTATCCAGCTCCCTGAGGATGTGAGCTCATCGATTGCGTGCATACACCGTCATTTTTCAGGTTCGTGATCTTGACCGACCCGGATCCAAAATGCACAAGCGTGAGGTTGTCGAAGCCGTCACTGTCATTGAGACTCCCCCCATGGTTATTGTTGGTGTTGTTGGCTACGTTGAAACCCCACGTGGCTTGCGCTCACTCACTACTGTTTGGGCCGAGCATCTTTCTGATGAAGTCAAACGTCGGTTCTACAAGGTGAATAATACATTTTTAGCCCTATTGCATCTCTTCTCCCTACTCTTGTTTTTCTGACGATTGTCTCTTCAGAATTGGTACCGTTCAAAAAAGAAAGCCTTCACCAAGTACGCCAAGAAGCATGCCGAATCTTCTACTGGTTCTATTGCCCGTGAGCTCGAGCGCATCCGAAAATATTGCACGGTGGTTCGAGTTTTGGCTCACACCCAAATTCGAAAGACCGGTCTAAAACAAAAGAAGGCTCATTTGATGGAAATCCAAGTTAACGGTGGAACTGTTGCTGACAAAGTTGAATTCGCAAAGTCACATTTTGAAAAAACCTTTGATGTTTCGTCTGTCTTTGAGCAAAACGAAAACATTGATGTTATTGCTGTGACCAAGGGTAAAGGTTTTGAAGGTGTGACCCATCGGTGGGGAACCAAGAAATTGCCACGAAAGACTCACAAAGGTCTTCGAAAGGTTGCCTGTATTGGCGCCTGGCATCCTTCCAAAGTCATGTTCACCGTGGCCCGCGCCGGTCAAAACGGTTACCACCATCGAACTGAGTACGCCAGCATACCCCCTTTTTTCACCCTTGAGTATAAAGCTGAACGTTGTTTCAAAATAGGCTTAACAAGAAGGTATTCAGAATTGGTAAAGGTGGTGATGAAGCCAACGCTTCAACCGAATTCGACACTACAAAGAAGTCTATCACACCCATGGGTGGATTTGTTCGCTATGGTGTGGTCAAGAATGACTTCATCATGCTTAAGGTCTGCAACTCTCTAGGCTTTTATTCTTCAATGGCCCAAATTTTAAATTATTTCGATTCATTAGGGTTCGGTTCCTGGTGTGAAGAAGCGTGTCATCACGCTAAGAAAGTCGCTCATGACACATACTTCTCGACGAGACTTGGAGAAAATCAACTTGAAGTTTATTGATACATCCTCCAAATTCGGTCATGGTCGCTTCCAAACTGCCGCTGAAAAATCTGCATTCATGGGGCAACTTAAGTATGACTACTTTTCCTTTCCGCCCCCTAATTGTCTACCTTCATCCACTGCTTGCTGACGTAAACGTGGCTTACTAGAATTCGAACATAATCATCCATCCTGGCATCCTCCTTGTTTTCTAATACCTCCTTTCCCCCTGATGTATGATGCAATTCTTTTATATTTGCCACCACCTTTCCAAATAAAAAGTTTTCATCCTCTGAATTTACCAAGGCTTTATCTTGGTTAAGTTACCATCTTGTGATGCGCTTGAGTTGCTCATTATTCATCCGCTAGTCGGCCGACGTTTAGCGTTTTTTGTTATTTTAAGCTTGATTCAAGCATAATGCATCATTGCCCTTCCTAATTGATTTGAGCATTTTTCATAAGACAATCCGCTTTGGCCGTGTTGGCAAGCAAGCAGCGCGCTGAAGATCTTTTTGCCGAAGTCTGCCATACAGTGTTCAAAATTCCACAATTCAACTTGCATTGAGTAAAATGTTCTGCTGTTAGCAGGCAAGTCAGGCTTTAGGTCAAGGATAGGGTGGTTGGCGACACTCAAAAAATGGGTGGCGGACAGTGGCGCACAAAAACACACCAGATCTCTCGCCAATGGCAGAGGGCACACATGGCGCCCATGGCGACATTTTAAGGGGCAAACAAAAGGCGCTATTCATTTCTTGGGATAACACAAGCAAAGACATTCATAACATACAATATTTGAATAATTAGAAAATAAGAAATCAAACCCTACCAGCACAATACTTATTGTGCTTCTCTGTTTTTGGAAAAAACTTGGGCTGGATCCCATTCTCCCTCATCATGATGAGGATTGATCATATCATCAACATTTGCCTCATCGCCTGCAGTGGATTGTTCCAAAAGGTCAAAGTCAAATAAGGTTTTCATGAAGGGAGAGGGTCCTCCTCAAACCCAAAGACACCTTCTTCAAAATCTTCCAGGTCGCCGGTGGTATCAAATGCATCATATCCAGTCATCTGATTGTACTCAGTGGCTGAACTAAAGGGGTCACTCCTTTTTGAGCTTTGAGTTTGTTGCTTGTTACAAGAGGTTTGAGAATGGAGAATTCCCAGTTTTATTTGGCTGATCATTTTCAGACCTGATGGATGCATTGGATTTCGTGATTTTGTTTTAATTGCTGACATCATCAAAAATAGCCCCTCAACACCAGCTGCATGTGGGACAATCTCACCCACTTTGATTGCTAATTTCTTCAAGGCTTGCAATTCCTTGATGTCTGGTACTCTCATATCTGATTTATTATTACCTAAAAGGAAATCATAATGTCAGTAACCCATTTAAAGCTATAAAATCCAAAAAGTGCCCACCTGCAATTATGGTATTGTATGGATAATGTCCATTATGAAAGTGTAAGACTTGAGTTGATATAATTTTGGCATCACTCCATAGAAATTTCCAGTCTTTGGCCAGTTTCAGGATCATCATTGTTATGTTGTCCAAGGAGTTCTTGTGGGAAACAGCTATCTTGCAGTACAATGGATTTAAGAAAAAGGTAACAATGTACAAAACATTATTGACAGCTCTTGCTCACTGATGTAAAATGTTGATGCAGTGCTGCTTGAATGGCTCATATTGTTGATAAACATTGATTGATTTGGTTTCAAGATATATTGCTATGAGCTCCTTCCAGATATCTGAAAGGCAGGTCTTTTCCTGTTCTAGTTGTGCAAGACTATCAACAACTGGCTTGAGTAAGGAAACAAGGATCTGATTTGAAGTAAAGTGATCACAATTTTCTATGATGTTGACAACTGATTATATTGTTGTCAGTGTATCAACTGATGGATTGTTACTCATTGATAGGCCCTTTTTAAAGCCTTCTTCATGCTGTTGGACAGCAGGGCAGACCTTGGCCATGGAATACCATTGAGTTTCACAGAAGCTAGACAAACCATGTTGCACATTGTTTGCTTTTGCCCAGAGGTGGAGTTGTTTGCTCCAAAAAATTGAAGAACTGAAGAAGTTGACAAGTGATTGATTATTCTTGACAGTGTTGGCTATTGATGAGTGTGATACAATATTCTTGGAAATGAGATTGAGAATATGTAATATACAAAATATTTGCTGTATGTGGGGGAATTCTTTTTGAATGAGGGACTGTATGAGAAATTGGGAAACATGCTATTTTGATGTGTCATATTTACAAAACAATCAAAAAAAACAAACCTGAAATTTTACCATTACTGAAGGTGAATCAGTAACAACTGCTCAAATCTTTCCAGGAAGAATATTCTTGTCCTTAATACATTGTTTAATGGCTTTGAGAATGTTATTGGATGTATGTTGAATGCAGTTGAGGTCTAGTATCTCTACAAATCTCTTGAAGTGTTGCCCACATAAGAGTAGCATGGCATAAATGCTATTGCCAGATATGTCAGTCCAACCATTAAGGGATAGAGTAAGATTGTCTTGATTATTCAAATCTCTCATGAGTGAGAGCTCATGCTTTGCATGCATCTGAGGTAGGATGTTATTGGATATTTCAAATCGATTAAGTAAACTAAATGGTGATTGCATTAGTTCCTCTTGGAACTGTTGGAAGAAGGGGTTCTCAAAAAATATAAATGGGATGTTTGAAGTAATAAGGGCCTTGAGTAGTAGTTCATTTAAGTGGGATGTTTTTTCTTTTGAAATTGGTCGGAAATATGAGGTGGCAGAAGAAACTTCTGAATGCAACCTCTTGCTTGGTATGGTAATTTTGAGAGACGGTGTTTGCGAGTGTGTGCCACTTGCAATTTTTGAGTCAACATCATTATTGATGTCCATGACTTCAATTTCTGAGTCAGATGGAATTGAGCTATTCAGTACAGATTGAAGGTAATTGGACTTCTGGGTGAGTTAAATCAATTGGCAGCTGCCTTTGATATGTGCCAGGAGATGGTGAGGTCTTGCTTGAGGAAATATCTTCTGGCAATGTGTACATTTTGCTTTACATTGCCAAGCATTTTTTTGAGCAAAATCTTGTGACATCAAGAAACCAGTCCATCAAGGACCATGATAATATGAAGGCTTTATTCACAAGGCGTGGCCTTCATTCATAAGTCAAGAGACCAGTGAGGAAGAGAAATCAGAAATAGAATTGGAAACAATGAGGAATAAAGGAGCAAGGAGAAAAAATAAAGAGAAATGACAAATAAAATTGGAAAAAATGAGGAATGAAGGAGCAAAGAGAAAAAATAAAGAGGATTTTTTTTTGAAACATTAAAGAAAAAAATAGAAAATGGGTTGTGCAAACAAAGTGGAGAAAAAACCAGAAAAATCTATCCAATCTGCAGCACAACCTGCACCCTCTTTCCAAACCTAATCTGGGGATGGTGGCAAGAGGTTAGGGTATGGGCACCCATGTGCCTTTGTTGGCGCGCAAGTAGGTGCCTCGCCAACCACCCTACAAGGATATCATTTTGGTATTTTTCCAGTATGCGGTAGTACTAATATGTATGAGGAAACACTATGGGCAGGTCTCACTCAGAAGCAGATGTCATATGTACTCATATCTCATTGCACACGGTAAGGACTGAAATACTCAACAATAGTCAAGTGGCCTTTTTTGCGTTAAATTTCAAAAACATGTCAATGGCCCATTTTTTCATTGATAATTGCTCAATTAAGCACTTCATTATGAGAGTAATATCTAATTACTCATTTAAGTAAACAAAATTACAATGTCATACTCAAAACACACCCCTCAAAAGGTGGCCTCAGTAACAACACACTTTTACTGTGATACATAAGGGGTGATCATGATGGAGCCACTCTTTCAAACAGCACAGATGTGCTATGTACCTTGTGTGCTCTCGTGGGAGTAATGAAATACCCATTTTTCACGGAGACTTTATCCACACTTCCTGAAGATGCTGGAATTGTAAGGGAATGCAGGGCAATTTTGCTTAACTTGGGAAATACCCCAGTGACTATTTACTTCTGGAATAGGTGGAGGTCATCAGCATGTGATGGGAGGAGAGCACAAAGTGGGCTACATATTTCAAATATAAAATAATATTCCTGTCTTGTATAATAGGGTGCTGGTTCTGGAGATACAAGACCACTTGATCCATGCTCCCATGCCGACTACTGCTACTTGGAGTCAGTTGAATGGCACTATTGTACATTCTGAGAAATTTTCAGCATGGGGATTCCTGGTGAGGGACTGATGAGCTTGAGGATGGAGAAGAAAACAAGCCAGGGGTTGGTTCAGACATAAGGTTTAGATACTCTTGTGATAGTGCATCAATGACCTCTTTTTGTTGAGAGGGAGCAAAACCAATGAGGCAGAACATGCCTTTGGAATAGGCAGGTTTAAAAAGGGTTGCAATAAGACTATCATTATTCTTCAACTCAATATCCTTGTAATTGTGTAGCTTGTCAATAGCAGCGTTACAAGCTTTACTCCATGCTTGGGGGAATTCAATGCATAATTCTATATACTGTCAGTACTAAATGCTTGGTTGGAGCATCATACTGGAAAAAGCTGCATGCACCCTTAAAAGTGGTCAAGATGGGCTCCATGAACTACAAGGATTCCAAAAACTCATCACTAAGTGTAAATTGACTTCCATCAGGAGTTTGTGAGTGCAACTGAATGCTCCATTTCAGCTGTTGTGCCTTCCTGATTTCATGTGAGAAAAAATTCAAGTGAGCTGTTGGAATTGAAAGGGGAAAGAGTTTTGGAACATGCATTTGGTCACAGATATTCTTAAAGATTTTTCACTGCCTTTTTGACCCACAAATATGGGAGTATAGCTCATGTAGATATCAAATAGTAGATAGTTGTTTCTTTCCATCAGGGGGCGCTACGGGGTTTTGAATATCTTGTGGTGGGGAAGTTACATGAAATAATGCAGGCTTAGGGGCTGGTATATAAAAATCCCAGACTTATCTTTTCTGGGTCTCCAAATAGCAACTTTTCAAGGTGTCTGCCTTCGTTTTCTTGGACAACCAGCCCACATGATGATTGCGCTGCTTGTGAGCTATTAAAAGATGGTAATAAGCTGTGTTATTGCTTTTTCTTAAATGAAAAAGAGAAATTAACACTTGAATTAGAAAATCAGGGTATCACTATCATAATCACTTTAATGAAAAGGGAATAGGTATTTATTAAAGTAATTATAAAAGTATAGATAATATTAATTGGTGAGCTTCCCCATTGATGAAAAGAAATATTTTATTATGAAGTAGGTTACATGAAATTCAAATTCATGATAGTTATCAACCAAGGGAAAAAAGGTTCTGTCTTCTTCGAATTTCAATTGAATATGTTTCATTATTGGAAAGTCATCTGATGAATTATTTCCAGTGATAGTATAAAATTGATTAAAAATGCCCTGTTCCTCCATGGGATCCTGAAAACATGCATCTAATTTCTGACTAGAGTTATTTAAATCTATGATTTCAAATGCCAAAACACATTAGCTGAGGAGGTAATTTATCTCAGAGATACACTTGACTATGGTAATAAAGGATTTATTTTGTTCCTTTTTGGTCAAAAAATCTATAGCACAGACCACATGAGTCTTCTCAGGTAAATGTTTGAGAATATTCATCACGGCCTCCTTGCAGGAGTAGTATAGCTTCTCTGAAATGACAGAAATATGCCTTTTCCTGGGTCAATAAAGTCATGGGGTTAGGTTATGTAAATTTTTCTGGTTTTTCTCATCTTAAAATGCAGTTAAGGAAAGCTGGGCCAAGAAAACACATTTGAAAGCCAGCTACATCTAAGAAGTGGCTTATTTCTTTTCTTGTTAAGGGTTGATAGCCCCGGGGGTGCGATTTCCCCATACCTGATAGCAACCAGGGAAATGAAGTAAATGTTTGTTGAGATTGGAGATGTTCCCCCAAATGATTTGTTCAATGAAAAGGTTGCACAAATGAAAATTCCTTAAAGCCTTCTTAATTGGGTCCCAATTTACTTGAGGGGGAAGAACCTATAGTATTGGATTATCTTAAGCTTGATGCTGGGAACTGAATGCAGATACAGTTCCTGTATGGTAATAGTTGTGAGCCAATTATATTAACCCTTTTCTGCCTTTGGGGGTATGTGCTTAATCATTTGAGGTGGTAGAGCCTATTTCATTTCAATTGAATGATTATTCACTAAAAATATCAACATAATTTACATCCTGAAGTGGATTCATGACTACCTCAACTTTGAGGCATAACTTGGAGTGCACAAGTCTCCAGACGGAAATAAAAATAAGGGCAAGTTGTGGTTTAGAAATGGTCATAAAGGATAAGCGGATTAGGACATTGGCTCACACCATGATGAAGCCTACTTATCTCATGGGTGATGGTAATATTAGAAGAACCTATGTGACATCTAGAAAAATTAATTCAACACTGGAAATTTAGGAATGAACAATGGGAAAAATCAGGAGGATGTCAAGGGGAAGGGAAAGAGTGGATGCTTCTTGAAGACTTACCAATTGAGTTTGAACAAACATGGGCTGGAATAAAATATCAAAGAAATGGGGAAAGAACCATGGCCTCTTAAAGGTCAATTGAAGCAAGTAACTCAAAAGAATTCATTGATTTGGATCCTCATAATGGTGAGGGATTTTTTTATTTTTTTAAATAGATTGGTGAGGTTGTGCACTGTACAAGAAGTGCTTTTCACCTTTTATATTTTTATGTGCTATTTATTTATTATACTTTTATATTTTTTTTTGAAATACTCTATTACTTATTCTTTTTTTCATAATAATTTTACTCTTTAGTATTTAAAGAGGAAGTAGCTTGTTGTAATTTGAAGTATGCAAATAAATAGAATTAAAAATGGAAATTAATTTCATTCTTGTCACTGTATGCTCAACATGCATTGCCAACCTCAAATAAAAAACTAACAGTGGTAAATTGGAACATCAGAAAAGCAATAATCATCAGGAACCAAAGGTATTCATTTGGGTTTATGTGGAGTCATAATGTTAGGGAGCAGGAACAGAATCCAGGTTCAGTAATTTATCAGTAATATTGATAATATTAAAGAAAGCCATACTTTGACAGTGGCGGGGTTATGTTTGGAGTTGCTATGAAATTGATTTTGGATATTGGGGGGGAGGGGGGCTTGTATGCCCCTATGCACCATGAGCAAAGTTGCTACACCTGAAAGCAGGTGTTGCATTTGGAATTTGAAATGGGAGATGGATTGGATGAATGCAGGAAATAGAACAGAAATTGAATCAAGAAATAGAAGTTTTGTAAGAAAGTCAATTCATATATGCAAGCCACAAATATTCAATTCAATTGGATGAATTTCACTGTGTCCTCATTATTCTCAAAGATTAATAATTCAACAATATAGGATCAAAGGAATACTTATAATTCTAAGCTAAGGATGATTTTATATGTTTAATTTAAACTAGTTCATTTATAATCAGATCTAAATTTGAGGTTTGTTTTTAAATAACACTATTAATCTTATCTCAATCTAATATACAAGAATAAATAGCTTGCTAATATTCACATTTGAACCCCTTTTCTTTGAAAGGTATTCTAAGCTAATCAGAAATACTTTGAAATGATTGGGGATATTGTAATGAATCACAAAATATGAAACAGATATCTCACAATAAATTTGGTTTATATGATTGAAATTTGTAGGAAGAAAAAGATGATAACCTTGATTTTTCTCCTATTCTTGCAGTAATATCATATATTTAAAATTGGAAAAAACTCTGAAGTGCAAGTACACAAACTAATCATAAATAAAATCTTATCAAAATAAAATTACCCCTAGCTAAATATTACCCCCTTTTCAGCCCACGAACTTCTGTAAAGTATATTTTGACACTTATAGATGGGATCCATAAGAATTGATTAAAGAATATTGGGGCTTTATTTTAAAGCTGATGAATTTTTTCTATTGTAAGATCCCAACAGTTAAATTAAGAGTAAATGGAAGCTTCAGAGAAAGGATATAGCCTAATAATTGAATATATACTAATAATCTAAATAAAGAATATCTCTCATTTCTTTCTTGAAATTTTAATATTTTTCCTCCATAAAATAAATAAATATATCACTTTTTGTATTCCTTGAAAAATATAGTTTATTATGATAAAAAATTTCTATATAGTAGATTATTTTAATATGAGAAAAATGAATATATATTCCAATGATTCTTCATGATTTTATTTCATTTTCATTTTAATTAAATAAGGGGGGTATTTCTATCAAATAGGTGATTTAATCCCAAATAACTAATACTTAAATATGAGTATGAAAAAATGAAAGTATGTGTTTAATTTGGAGAAAGGTGACCTACATACATAGATATTTTTCAACTTGATTGCAATTTATTATTTTACCAGCTCAAAGTGACCCATTCAGCTTTCTTGCTGTTGGATTAATTTTTGAATTATTTTTCTACTTTTAGTTTAATGAATTTTTCATCTAACCTTTAATCATTGGTATCAATGGAGAGTTATTATTATACTTGAGACCTCAATATAATAGCTGTGGCTTACAACATGGAAAGATCCATTATTGAAAAATAATTTTGTGAGTTTATCAATACCAAAAAATTAACAAAATTTGATTTTAAAAATAGATTCAAGAAATTATTTGATCATTTCTCAACCTTGATTTATTCTAAATAGGTGTGTGGGACACCTGTATAAACTATTATTAAGAATTCATAAATAGATATTGAAAGGAATTTGAAAACAATTATTTCTGAAAAAAATAAACTAATTGTTTTGTAATTATTATTATCTTATGTAGTCTTAAGAAATAACTGAAATAAAGAAGCTCTTTTATAAAACTCATTTAAAAACCCTCTTTGGGAAACTCATGAAAATTTTAGGAAGTTAAACTGAAATAAAGGAAGTAATATTATCTAAAATAACAAAAAACTGTTAATAATGAGCTGTTTACAAAGGTTGGTTCATGAAATAATAAATTCAACTTACTTAAATTTTTAAATGCTCTAAAATGGGAAAATTTCTTGTTTTTGATTTTAGTAATTATGATGAAAAAAGGGCTTGAATTATTTCTTCAATTAGTATTCTGGAAGAAGAGTAGACAGAAATAAGATTGAAGATTTTTGAAAGTAAGCTTGAATTTATACACATATAACTTCTAAGGAATTTCCAACTAGATTCAAAGAGTGGTCTCCATCACCTATCAAGAGCTTCCCTCTTATTGCTGAAAACCTTACAAGAAGTTCACACAAATTTTGATATTGGTTTTATTGGAATTTATAAAGAGTTCCCCTTCAGGATCATCAAATAACATGAATGTGATTCCTGTTCATATTCTGAAGTAATTTTTCATTTGAAGAAATAATAATATCATTTTGTAAATGAAATTAGGAGTAGATCAGTGGAATAATTAGATTTTCATTATCCCTTTTTTGATTGTAAAATCACTCTTTTATTTGAATTTTAACATTCTTTGACCAGTATTACGACTAAATAACTATTTCAAACTATGGTAAAATGAATTATATCAGTAAGATGTGCATATAAATTACAAAAATGAGCTGCTTAGCCCTCATTTATTGAAATTTGAATACAATTTTCAAATTTTAAGCTGAAATGATTAGGAGTATATTGAGAAATCTATTTCTCCTTGCTTCTGATTATGTTTTGAATTTCCAAATGAAATATTCTTTATTTTGCTTTTTTAGACAGAAAATAACAAGAAAAATAATAATTTGAACTCATTCAGAATATTTAGTAAAAGGTCAAAATTATCCCAAAAATTGATTGTATAAAAATTCATGAGAGCTGAACTGAAGGTTGGTTTTATTTATTAGTAAATAATATTTTTTCAATTATTACAATTAAATTTCCTTAAAATTTTCAGTATGAAATGAGGAGCAAGATATATTGTCCTGATTTTTAAGCATATATTTTGTGTTATTTTGAGCTCTATTGTGTATTTTTATTCTGATGATTATGTTTATATATAAATATATATTTTGAATGATTTTTTTGAATATTTATTTCTATTTTTAACTTTTATATTTGTTTTTATTTGATTTTTTTTCTATTTGAAAGACCTGTAGCAGGGCTAGTAAGGCCTGCTACTGTAACATTATCAACAATCATCGACAATTTTACAGTTACAGGATGTACTGTATATTACTGTAACAAATGATGATCCTTTACATTTTTACAGTAAAATCCTGATACACATATTCTCAATTGAAAGATATATAAAATATAGCTTCAATAAATCATAAAATATCATCTAATAACCAAGAAATGAATAAAAAATTAAAAAAGCCCATAAAAAACAAAAGTAAAGAATTTTGTTTTTTACAAAAATTCATATTACTGTTGAAAATGATTACGTTAAAGTATGAGTAATTATAAAAAAATTTCAAAATAATACTAAAATTGAAAAAAATCCAATTAATTAAAGAAAGAAAAAATAACTAGTCTATATTTTTTGTTTTTATAGGTTTTTTTCAAAAGAATATATGACTATCTTTTCTCTTAATTTGGAATAATTTGGTTGTATTAAATAATTTAGGATTATAGAGGATGTTAAAGAGACGTTCTGACTTAAAATAGTTTTTTTTCAAGTCCTCTCTTGAGGAAAAAATCATAATTAATATTAATAAATATATTTTAATGATAAATAACCCAAAAAAACAAAGGATTTCCAAACCCTCAAGCCTGGGCTTGACTGATTGAGGCCTTCAAAAGGTAAAATGAAGTACTTAAATTATTAATGTAATTGTGAAAGTAAATTTTTTATAGTAGATGATATTTTTGTGAAGAGAATACAATCAATCAAGGCATTTTTAATTTATCCCAAGATCCGAAAATATCAAATATAATGTACTATAGATCTATTATATCCAATTGAAAGGATGGAATATCAATCCTGGAAATTCTCCAGTATTCCAGTGGCTTAGAAGGACTGGGAATATTTACAAACAATCAAATCCTGGGACCAAGCTGATTTCCAAGTGGGACACCTGTTTTCAGGTGTAGCCACTTTGCTTATGATGATGGTAGAGAGTTTTGAGATTGTGTTGTGCTGGGATGGAGATGAAAGATATTGTGAAACGTTTTTTGGTACCACACTTTTAGGGTTTTGGTACTGTGGGATTTGGGTTTGGGTATCTACTTTTCCTTAGTAAGTGATTACAAATAGGGGTACCAGGGACCAAAATACTGCAACCAAATACTGGTATTACATCCCTGATTTATTATTAAGGTACTAGTATCTAGAACAAAAATTTCCTAACAATGGTCACTTCCCTCATTGTGGAAGGAGCCCATAGTAATATCTAAATAATATTTCAAATCTATAGTCTAATTGGAAATTTGTTGATGAGCTTCACCATCTTGAAGGCTATAATTATGGATTTTTAACTGAAAGTAGGTATAATAGAAATCAAGGATGGACCTGGTTAAATTGTGGCTTTAAGCCCAACCCCTACTGAGATGGATTCAACCCTTGCGTAATTTAGACTGGCCATTATGGGGATTGAGTGTAGTAAATGATGAATTACACATATTTTAAATTTATTTAGATCTAATATTTCCCTTTTGGCTATCTTGAAACTGAACTTGATAAGGAAATATGATTCAGTTAGCCTCTATCAAGCTTTGTCAGTGTTTCATTTTCAAAATGAAATTAATTTGGGCAGTGTTGAGCTGAAATTGTTTTTGACTGTTTGGTTGGTATTCCAAAAATTTGTTCTCCCAGCCTTCCATCTAAAAATGATTTATTTTGGGAAAATTCTGGACTTAAAAGGCACAGACTGGGGTTCAGTATAAGTAATTTATGGTACTTAAAGGCCATCTACATGACAAAAAGTCACCCAAAAGAGCTATAAGTACACAGATTTAGCTACTTAAGTATGAGTAAAATATGTCTTCACAATATTTCAAATATATTTATTACTTAAAAGATCCAATTTGAAACAGTTTTAAATATATAATAAGCTATAAAATATCCAATCTGAGCCATATCCAATAAAGAGCCTTGCATTCCACTCCTTTTGAGATAATATATACCAGATCAAAATTGAATTCTCAGCCTCCAAGGAGGGCTTTGTAGAAGTACTTTAGCTATTTTGGGATTTCTTCTCTTCAGAGTTTCAATATTCAGATATTTGAATTTTTTTTCTATCATTCCTCCTTTTGGTGATAAAATCAATTATAATATTATTATGAACTTAGAAAATAAAATAGAATGAAAGAAAAGCTTGCAAATACCACTTAGAGACTGATTTGGAGATTATGAAAAAATTGAAAGACAAATAGTTAGAAAACTTGATTAAAAAGTGTATTGAAGCTGGTTTTTTGAGGGGGTGGATAAATAGCATTGTTTGGTGACTGTACTGTAAAGTGCACTGTGTATGAAGAAGAATTGTTTTTTTTAATTACTTGAAATTTTTATTAGGATTTGGAAGCCCCAAGGTATGAGAAATATCATGGGGTATTGCTACAATAAAGAAAATTAAGAGGTAGAAAGAGAAGGCATTTCTCTTTGAAAAAGTGGGCCATGACCTTGTAATTGAAAGGGAAGAAATATTGTCAGAAATTATGTGAGCCTTAGAGGTAATTTCATATACCCAAAAGACCACAAATACAAAATTAACATATAAATATAAATAAAATAAGTCTATTTATATTATTAAAATAAAAATCAAAATATAAATATAAAACTATATTCACAATTAAAAATTTAATTACAATTTAAAAATAAAATTACATTAAATTTTGAAATTGTAAAATTACATTTATACGTGAAAAAATTAAGTAAAAATTAATTTTTAACAAAATTGTAAAAAAATAAACAAATTTGGAAAAAGGTTAAATGAATATTATTATAACTTTTTATCCAATAAATAAAAATATAAAAATTATTTCACCATTGGATTCCTCATAAAAAATCAGGTGGGGTCACCTCTGGATGAAATTTCTGTAACTCAACTCTAAATAAGCTTAAATTAAGTTTTTAGTATTTTCAATACAAAAGTTGAAAATCCTCAAAACTTTATTTTAATTCACACCACATGTGGTGTTAACCAACAATTTTTGTGTTAAAATTGAGGTGTTGTGTTTAGTTCAGAAGTTATGAGTAATTGAAGTATTTTCAATTGAATTCAATTGAAATGTCAAAATGTGCGCGTGTATTACATAAGTGAAATTTGATTTACATATGAGGTATCAATTATTCCTGTATTGAACTGTACAACTCAATTGAATTACATATGTAAATTATAAGTATAATACATGATGAGGAATTAAAGGAAAAATAAATTGGAAAGATTGAATTTGGGGGGGAAAAGAAACTCCAGCTCTAAGGGGGAGCTAGACCCCCAAAATACTTGCTGACAGGCGTGGGATGTCAAAATTAACACAAAAGTTCATCACTTTTGGCCTGGAATTGAGTTACAGGGTCTGTGGACTCAATTGATGATGAGGTTTTGATACCAACTGGGGTAGTTTTAGCTGTTGCCAAGAGGGTAAAACTACCCTTAAGATAAAACAATCATAGTAAAAACAGTTTTAACTGGTTTCTACGTCTCTTACACACATTATGACGTGTTTTGAAGGCTCTAGACCAGGTATTGCTATAGTAATGGCTGATTTAAGGGTCTAACATGGCTAAAAATGGCTTAAACCAGCCCTTATTTGGTCCAAACCAGGGTTCAATGATGCCATAATTAGCTTTTCTATTGTCAGAATATTTTCCCGACTGACAAGAGTAAATTTTACTTTTGGAGTAAGAAAATTGATGGCTATAAAAGAATGTCTTCTTTGCCCCACTTTTCTCTTCATGTTAGAATCTTTTCCTTTTATTAATTAGTTTAAACACGGTTAAACCAATCAATAAAATATTCTGAAAACCTTTTTTAAATCATTTTGAACCTTTTAACCACGTGAAAAAATCATTATAATCATTGTTTGTAACTTTTATAATAATTTTTACCCCTGAACCACCCCAAAAGTGAATTAAAGCATCTTTCATCACTGTAAACTTTGTCACTTTGTTTCCAAATTCACTCTGGTCACTTTTGGGTGTGTTTTCTCTTTAATATTCTTTTTAAAGACTCTGTTCTTTAATTAATTTCTTGCAGTTCATTGCTCAATTAATTCCAATTGAAATTGCTCTTGAAGGAATTTCTTTTGTAGCCTTACAATATCTCTTGTAGAGTATTTTTTGGATAAATTTTTATTGTTGGTAAAACAATAAATCTTTATAATATTATTGTTTTATACTAATAAAGTTATAAACAATAAAATTGGCATGTTTTCTCTTAAAAATAATATTTCTTACTATTTTTAATTGATTTTTACCTTATACAAATTTTGAGGACAGGAAAAGTACTTGATTTTTGATCAAAGTTTCATATCCACACCTTACATTTGGGGGCCCAGCCATGATATTTTACCTGTGACATATCTTTTTTACTCTTTTTAAATCTTTTTTCTTATATTGAAAAATTTAAAAACATATAAAAAATACTTATGATCAAAAAAAATCCTTAAAAAATATTTTTTTTTCATATTATAAGTGAGGCTTATATTTTCATTTCTTTTTGAAAATATTCTTTTTTTACTTAATTAATTGGTTTTTTCATTAATTTTAGTGTCTGACAACGTGGTAAGACAAGAAAACATTGAAACAGCTTCAACAGTAACCAGTATTATTCCTGCCAGTACTGTTAATTCTGATCATAATAGTACTATTATTGTGACTCAGAATATTCAACCAGAGCCAATTTCTTCTGAATTAGTCAACTTAGAAGTAAGTAATACTCTTCAGAAAGCCAAAGATTTGGCCAATAGTAAGTTTTTTGACGTAAAATTACTATTTTAAGCCTTTTTTAACCATAATTATGCCTTCAACCAGGTCAGGAGCCAGCTATAACCCCTCAAGGTAATAGACGTGATTATGGCAGAGGCCAACCAGGTACAGAAGAAAAAGGTTCAGTTGATGACTTTCAAACAACTAAAATGGGTCATTCTGAAGCTGACAATACCATTTTACCTTCAAAAAGAGCTGACACCACCACAACAAGCCTCTGTGGACATATACAAAGCCAGCCACAGTGCATACAACAATGCACTTCAGTTCAACGCTACCAGATCCTTTCAGACCTGTGGAAGAATTGCATGAATTCTTACCTGACTGTGAGAAAATTCCTGGGCCATCCCAATACTTGAAGATTGCTCAATGGATGGCATCCATTGATGGAGAAGAAAAACATGATGCGTTTGACACTAGAATGGAGGAAAAACAACCCTCCACTGCCCAAACCAGTGCCAAAAACAGCCCCAGTGGTCAGCAGCAGCAATTCCAACGTGAAAAAGCAGCCACAAGCTCCAAAAAAGGGCAAAAGGAAGGCAC
The DNA here is from genome assembly GCA_023105745.1 of Austropuccinia psidii. Classification (NCBI taxonomy): domain Eukaryota; kingdom Fungi; phylum Basidiomycota; class Pucciniomycetes; order Pucciniales; family Sphaerophragmiaceae; genus Austropuccinia; species Austropuccinia psidii. Next base: position 6,671,520 of record JALGQZ010000016.1, on the reverse strand, counting down.
CAGCCCCAAAACCTTACAGTAAGGGCTACAGAATCCCAAAGATTCAACAGGATGCCATGGAAAATGTATTTCAGATGGCCAGAACCATTATGGAATTACAAAAGAAGGAGGAAGAAAGATTAAAATATCAAATATGATTTCTGATACTTTTGATTGTATTCCAGAGTTGTATAAAGCTATTTCTGACATAAAAAGTCATCTTTCTGATAAAAATACATCAATTTGTGACAATCTTAAAACAAATAACTTGAGTCTGATTCAAATAAATGATACACTTAAATGCTTTGAAAGAGCTTTAAGAACAATAAAAACTTCCAATAATGATACTTCTTTTGGCGTTAAGATAAATGAACAATATGCCATTATTAAAGAATTAACAGACAAATATTCTAAATTAAATATTGATGACATAATTGAAACAAGAATAAAACAAGCAATAAACACTATCAAAGAAGATAATAAAAAAGCTCTTGATGATATTTCAAAATCATTTTCAGAAGTAAAGACAAATACAGTTGGCTTGAAAAAGCATTTTGATACCTCAAGGGAGGAATTATCAAAATTAACAATAAAGTTAAATGAAGTTATATCTGATAATACTAAACAAACAGAATTATGGAATGAGCTTACATATAAAGAGGATGATCATAAAAAGAATGTCATATACTCTATACAAAGCTTACAACATGAATTAAGAAATTCACAAAGGTGTAACAACAGTAAAATGAATGATATTGAACAACTGCTAAACACCTTACCAAGAATGTCTACACCTCTTAATCAAAATGAAGATGCAAGAATTCCCAATCCACAAGTATTGGATATTGAAAATTCACAGTTAAAAAATGAATTTTCTACTTCTTTTCACAACTTAGAACCATTAATGGGCCAAGCACTCTTGAAAGAAGTTCCAAAACTTAAAGAATGGCCTCACTTCAGTGGTGAAGGAGAGTATGACCATATGAAATTCATTAGAGGTATTGACATGATCAAGGAGGATTTTGAATTACCAGACAGATTGGTAACAGCAAGATTTAACACCTTGTTTACCAAATCAGCTCACAGATGGTACATCAAAATAAGACAAGCACATGGACACCAGAGTTGGACTTGGTGTAAAACCCAAATCATTAACAAATGGGAAAATGATGCTTGGAGGTTTAAAGTTTAAACAGCCTTTGAATCTTCCGAATTTAATGCTGATAAAGACAAAGCTTTACCATGGTTTTGCCAACAAAAATACAGATTAACAGCATTATATCCAGACATGTCAGAATTTATGATCCATAGAAAAATTCTGAGATAATGTGGAGGTGACTTAGAGCATGCTGTCAAAAGCAGGACTACTGAACAATATTCAGCAGAGGATATTATCAATATATTAGAAGAAGTAACCACCAGAACCAAGATTGGTTCTAGTAGGGTGAATCTCAAAACAAGGTTTAATACACCTTGGAAAGATTCTGTGGACAAAAACCCCAAAGAAAATTCTAGTAATATTAAGTATAAATCTGCAGATACAGTCAGAAAGTGCCATATTTGCCAAAGCACCACCCATTTAGCCAATACATGTCCGAAAAGGGGGGAAATCAATGAAATTGACATTGAAAAGGAACCTGATGTTGAAAAAGATGAAATAATTGAAGACAATTTAGATGATAAGTCATCCATATTTTCTGAATCTTCAAAAGATATAGAAAATATCAATGCCACTTTTGACATCATGGAATCTTATTCCCACTTGCCACAATTGAGAAATGGTCAACTTGATTTATCAAAAGTTCAAGATGCACAACTTATGAAGACAAAACCAAACAGAGGGAAAGGTTATACAGCTGGTAACTCCTGTATAACAGAAGTGGTCATTGACAACAAGCCCACCAAACATTTGCTTGACCCAGGAGCCTTCTGCTGTTGTATTGGAAAATCTTTTCTTAAGACCTGTGTACCAAATTTTGAAGACCAATTGTTACTAATTGATGGTATAAAATTCAATAGTGCAAGTAATCCAATGAAAGCATTAGGAATTTTTGAGACCAATGTCATATTCCCACACATAAATGGGAATTTAAGAATCACAGTTGAATTTCTTGTTATTGAAAATTGCTCTAGTACCCATTTTATATTGGGAAATGACTATTCAATCATGTATGGGATAGATTTGCATAACAACAAAGACAGATACTTTACTATTGAAGACAATAAGTGCCAAAAATTTGCCTTTTTACCATTTAAAAGACAAATTAAAGTAAACAAAGTATCACCAGTCAGCTTAGAGCTAGAGAAATTCAAGTCTTAACAGTTAAATGAGGCTGAAATAAGCCTTCATCTGACTGATAAACAAGAAAATGAACTTTCTTCCCTTTTATATGACCACAGAGGAGCATTTGCTTCAGACAAAGAGCCTCTAGGGGCGATTATTGGTCATGAAGTTGACATCATTCTTAACATTGAAAGACCTTATCCACCACTCTTAAGAATACCTGCATATCCAGCAAGTCCAAAATCAAGAGAAGCTCTAGAAATTCATGTCAAAGAACTTCTGGACCTTGGTGTAATAAGAAAAGTAGGCCACAATGAAGAAGTAGAAATAACTACACCAGTCATAGTGGCATGGCATAATGGAAAATCTAGAATTGTTGGGGACTTTAGAGCTCTGAACACTTACACTTTTCCAGACAGATACCCAATACCAAAAATCCAAATTGCCCTCACTCAAATATCTCAAGAAGTGTTTATAACCACTATGGATTCCCTTAAAGGATTCCATCAAAATGTGGTGACACCAAGAGCAAGAAAATACTTGAGAATTATTGTTCATTGTGGAGTGTATGAATACTTGAGGATGCCCTTTGGTATCAAAAATGCACCTTCACACTTCCAAAGAATGATGAATGAAATATTCCCTGAAGAACTCTCAGAGGGATGGTTAATCATTTACATTGATGACATTATTGTCTGTTCCAAAACTTGGGAGGAGCACATGTACAGATTGTCCAGAGTTTTGACAAAAATTCAATCAGTAAACATGAAAATCTCCTTGAAGAAATGTCACTTTGGATTCAAAGAACTTAAAGAACTAGGTCATGTTGTATCTGGTTTGTCCCTTGGAATGTTTAGATCAAAAGTGTAATAGCCAGGTGTCATTGGGAGATTCTTTGCATAAATAATCTCAAAATAGAAATATTTTATTCAAGCCATGCATAGAGAAACAGAGATGCAATATTCTGAGTTTCTTTTTGTTTTAATATTAATCTGGTATATAGAGATATAATAAATTATTGGAAGAGCCCTTTATTAATGGAGACAAAATTTCCATATATCTCACAGGATAATGTTGTTATTATACATAATCAATCGAAGTCAACTTATTGGGAAAATAAATTGTTATATAAACTTCCATCATGGTGAACACATTGTTTCAGCAGTATTGCTAAAACCAATGCCTCAAAACAAGAAAGAAATCCAGTCATTCTTAGGTTTTGCAGGATACTACAGGCAACACATTAAAGATTTTGCATCCATAGAAAGACCACTTTATAAATTGTGTGACAAAGACACAGTATTTGAAATGACTGTTGACAGAGTAAAAGCTTTTGAGTCTCTAAGAGAAGCCTTGACCACTGCTCCACTCTTACTGATGCAAGACTTTAAATTGCCTTTCAAATTGTATATTGATGCATAAGGGGATGGACTTGGTGCTGCACTTCACCAAGTTCAGATCATAAATGATAAACCTGTAGAAGGACCCATATGTTTCATATCCAGGCAAATCAAACCAACTGAAGCCAGATATGGGCCAAGCCAAATGGAATGTCTATGCCTTGTCTGGGCCTCAGAGAAATTGAACTAATTCTTAGAGGGATGTGTTTTTGAGGTGATAACAGATTGTACAGCTGTCAAATCACTTTTAAACATGAAAAAACCCAACAGACATATTATCAGATGGCAAATAGCCATACAAGAATACAGAGGCAATATGACTATTGTTCATAAGGATGGGAATATTCATAAGAATGCAGATGGACTAAGCAGATGGCCATTACCAAATAATATTGATAATCCTGCTTATGTGCCAGAAGAAGCTTCACCACAAATCTCAATAGAAGGAATAAGTGTTACAGACTTGAACACCACCTTCTTCGAAGAAGTCAGAAATAGTTACACTCAAGATAAGAATTGTAGCATCTTATGCCAATTACTTAACAAAGACTTTAAAGACAACTCTCTAATACAGGCCTTGGATGAAATATGGAAAAAATCTTATGTTGAAGGAAGATTTCACCTACTGGATGGTATAATTTACCACAGAACCAAGCACACATGTGTCATGACAGTTGTAGACAGGTCATTAATCAATCTTGTACTGAAAGAATGCCATGATAGCCCCTTTTCAGGGCATCTTTCTGAAGACAGAACAAGAGAGAAAGTAAAGACCTGCATATGGTGGCCAATGTGGCAGAAATATGTTGCAGAGTATTGAAAAACCTGTGACAGATGCCAAAAGGCAAATAAATCCACTGGCAAGAGACTTGGAAATATGATGAAAATCCAAGAACCAAGCAGACCTTGGGAAATTGTCCATATGGATTGGGCAACTGGACTACAACCAGGAGGTGACAGAAGCTATAATGCTTGCCTAGTAATTGTGGACAGATTCAGTAAAACTCCAATCTTTTTACCATGTCACAAAGATGATACAGCCATGGATACAACTCCTCTGATATGGAATATAGTAGTGTCATGGACTGGGATATTTACAAATATCATTAGTGATAGGGATCCCAAATTCACTTCAGCACTATGGACAAATCTTCACCAACTATTTGGCACTAAGCTGTCTTTCTCTACAGCCTACCACCCACAAACTGATGGACTGGCTGAAAGGATGATCCAAACCTTAGAGGACATGGTAAAAAGATTTTGTGCATATGGCCTTGAATTCAAAGATTGTGATGGATTTACCCATGATTGGTTTACTCTGCTACCAGCACTAGAATTAGCATATAGAACATCAATCCATGCCAGTACCAATCAAACTCCTGCTATCCTAGAAAAAGGATGGAACCCCAAATTACCCCAAGATTCCTTGAGGAAAGATTTGATTGAAATACATCCCACAGCTGCTAGCTTCAAAGGAATGATAGACAAAGCTAGGAAGCATGCAGTAAGATGCATGGAAGACTCCTTTGCATATGCTAAAGACAAATGGGAAAAATCACATACAACTCCAGATTTCAAAGTGGGGGACCTAGTTCTTGTATCTACCACTAACTTCAATAAAATCAAAGGATGTAAAAAATTGAAAGACTCCTTTGCAGGACCTTTTGTTATTAAGGGCCTCCATGGAGAAAATGCTGTTGAAGTAGAGTTATCTGAAGAACTTAGCAACAGGCATCCCACATTTCCAGTGAGCTTGATAAAGCCATATAAATCTAGTGATGCTGAGAAATTCCCCTTGAGGAATAAATTTCCCCAAGTTATACCTCCTATAGAGTCATCTGGTAGTAAAAAAATTACCAAATTTCTCAAAGAAAGAAAGTTGAGAACCAACAAAGTAAAGGAATACATTGTTAGGTACAGTGACCCAACTTGTGAAGATGAATGGTTGCCAGAAAAGGACATACCTGAAGCTACTAAACTTCTCAGAAGGTTCAGGCACACTAGAAATAACAAGATTACAAAGTAATATTTTTTTTTAGGGGGAGGGAATGTGAGCCTTAGGGGGTAATTTCATATACCCAAAAGACCACAAATACAAAATTAACATATAAAGATAAATAAAATAAATTTATTTATATTATTAAAATGAAAATCAAAATATAAATATAAAATTATATTCACAATGAAAAATTTAATTAAAATTTAAAAATAAAATTACATTAAATTTTGAAATTGTGAAATTACATTTATACATGAAAAAGTTAAGTAAAAATTGGAAAAAAATCAACAAATTTGGAAAAAAGTTAAATAAAAATCATTATAGCTTTTTATCCAATAAATAAACATATAAAAATTATTTCACCATTGGATTCCTCATAAAAAATCAGGTGGGGTCACCTCTGGATGAAATTTCTGTAACTCAACTATAAATAAGCTTAAATTAAGTTTTTAGTATTTTCAATACAAAAGTTGAAAATCCTCAAAACTTTATTTTAATTCACACCACATGTGGTGTTAACCAACAATTTTTGTGTTAAAATTGAGGTGTTGTGTTTAGTTTAGAAGTTATGAGGAATTGAAGTATTTTCAATTGAAATGTCAAAATGTGCGTGTGTATTACATAAGTGAAATTTGATTTACATATGAGGTATCAATTATTCCTGTATTGAACTGTACAACTCAATTGAATTACATATGTAAATTATAAGTATAATACATGATGAGGAATTAAAGGAAAAATAAATTGGAAAGATTGAATTTTGGGGGGAAAAGAAACTCCGGCTCTAAGGGGGAGCTAGACCCCCAAAATCCTTGCTGACAGGCGTGAGATGTCAAAATTCACATGAAAGTTCATCACTTTTGGCCTGGAATTGAGTTACAGGGTCTGTGGACCCAATTGATGATGAGGTTTTGATACCAACTGGGGTAGTTTTAGCTGTTGCCAAGAGGGTAAAACTACCCTTAAGATAAAACAATCATAGTAAAAAAAGTTTTAACTGGTTTCTACGTCTCTTACACACATTATGACGTGTTTTGAAGGCTCTAGACCAGGTATTGCTATAGTAATGGCTGATTTAAGGGTCTAAAATGGCTTAAACCAGCCCTTATTTGGTCCAAACCAGGGTTCAATGATGCCATAATTGGCTTTTCTATTGTCAGAATATTTTTCACGACTGACAAGAGTAAATTTTACTTTTGGAGTAAGAAAATTGATGGCTATAAAAGAATGTCTTCTTTGCCCCACTTTTCTCTTCATGTTAGAATCTTTTCCTTTTATTAATTAGTTTAAACACTGTTAAACCAATCAATAAAATATTCCAACAACCTTTTTTAAATCATTTTGAACCTTTTAACCACGTGAAATAATCATTATAATAATTGTTTGTAACTTTTATAATCATTTTTACCCCTGAACCACCCCAAAAGTGAATTAAAGCATCTTTCATCACTGTAAACTTTGTCACTTTGTTTCCAAATTCACTCTGGTCACTTTTGGGTGTGTTTTCTCTTTAATATTCTTTTTAAAGAATCTGTTCTTTAATTAATTGCCTGCAGTTCATTGCTCAATTAATTCCAATTGAAATTTCTCTTGAAGAAATTTCTTTTGTAGCCTTAAAATATCTCTTGTAGAGTATTTTTTGGATAAATTTTTATTGTTGGTAAAACAATAAATCTTTATAATATCATTTCTTTATACTAATAAAGTTATAAACAATAAAATTGGCGTGTTTTCTCTTAAAAATGATATTTCTTACTATTTTTAATTGATTTTTACCTTATACAAATTTTGAGGACAGGAAAAGTACTTGATTTTTAATCAAAGTTTCACATCCACACCCTACAAATTAGCTCATTGAAATACAGTTATTGGTTTAAGTGGAGCTGGACTGCCCACTATCTCGATTCCAAGTAGCATTAGCTCTAACCCATAGTTGTGGCTTCATACATAAATATTTGGGTCAGGATATCCTATAGGTCATGATAATTCCCACTTTTACCCCTATGTTTATTTAAAAATAGAAAGTTTCAACAAAAATAGGTGAAAACATTGATGAAGGTTTTATGTAGCTTTATAGACAGTGAGGTAAAATTACTAACACTATTTTTTGAAAAAACCAATAAGGAAAAGGAAAACCTTTTAATAGAGCTATAAAATACTTATCAAACATTTAAAATATTCTTGGTAGTCTTGATTTCTTTTTTGAAACATTACAAAAGTATAAATTCCTTAAGATTTATGTATTGGTACTATGAGGAAACCTCAAATAGTACAAAAAAAGGGGCTAAATTGAAATATTATGATTTAATTGATCAATATGAATGTTTCAGAACATTTCTTAGATTGAAAAAACCCCAAGGATGAATTCCTAATTACTGTATGAGTTTTGTTTGTAAGATGTGCTAGAACATAACTGAAAAATAAACCCAAGTTGGAAATTGTAGGCTTAATGGCTCATTATAAGTTTTCAAAGAAAATTTGAGAGTATTCAATGAACTCACAAAAATTCATTTCTGGAATAGATTACCTTAGAAGGCTTAAAAAATCTTTCATCTCTATTGTCGAAATGGTTGGAAAGGGCCTCTCAGCCAGTCTGAGTTAATTCAAATACTTTTTGAGAATATTATAGGAAAAGAAAGAAATCTCCGATATATATGGTTGATTTATCAACAAAAAAATATATGCTTCACAAACCCAGTACTTCCCTGTATCAATATTTTTTGAAATTTTTGTAAAAATTTGGCCCATTTTTTGTACTTGTATATTTTATCTAAGGTAAGAGGTGTCAAATAAAACTATATTGATTAAATTTTTCTTTATATAGAAATTTTTTTAAATAAGATACATAAATAATACCAAATAACAAAAAAGTATAGTTTTTAAAATGAACATTTGAGAAGGTTTGTGTGGATACTTTCTTGTTTGAGTAGAACTTCCTTCTGAAATATCATGTATTGTGATTTTGGAGTACAAATTCTAAAATGGATATTGGTGCCCAAAAAGGATAAAACAAAGGTTTTCTATTTTCAAAAAAATTAAAGAAAATAGATAAATTTCATTTCAGAAATAAATCATTACATTCAACTTAAGTTTTTTTTAGATTTTCTGAAATGGCTCTTTTAGCCATTTGTGGAAAAAAGTTGAACTTTAGGGGTATATTTCAGATTTCAATTTTTATTCAAATGAAAAATCTTCACAAAAGCTACATTTAATGGCAAAAAACCTAATCTCTTAGATATATTGTCCATTTTACAGATTTAATAACCATTCCTTTTATAAGAATTCCACATGAAATTAGAAAACAGATAACAAGGGAGATGAATAATTCTATCTAATTAGTATATACTATTAAATAATCTAATTTATAAGACTCAATTGTATAAATAGAATGGTTCTTAATATCAAAATTTAGACCCCTAAAATAATCACTCAAGTCACTCCAATAAAATGATTCTAAATCTAATCTTTGGGACTGCCATTTGAAAAGAAGTGTAATATATATTGAAAATTAAAAGACTTAAATGATTCTGAAATAATAATAATAATTATAATAATTCAGATATCAATGAAAAGTGATGATATATATATCAATCCAGAAATTGACTTACAATAGTCCTTAAAGTCAAAATCATTCTGAAGCCCATCATAATTGAAGGTGTGATTAAGTGTCCTTAAAAATTCTTAAAAAAAAAAAAAGTATTTCTGTTATAGGCTCCAGTCATCAAAAAAAGAAAAATTAATGATTTATAATAATAAATAAAATAATAATTACATATTGAATATGAAATGATTATGAAATGAAGAGAAGTGATTTATTAATAACTCACATATATGGAAATATTATCAAAACTTGATTAATGATAGATATATAATTAGATTCAATTCATATCAATGTTATCTCTTGAAAAGGTATGAAATAGATCTTGTGTTATTATATTTAAGAGTATCTTGAACTGATTATAGTGAGAGATCATAATGATGAAAGCCACTTATTATAAATACTAAAAAGAAAAATTATCATTTATTTCAGCCTAAATTAATTCAAACACCAATAAGGGATATTTTTAGGAAAGAAATGATTTTTTTTGGGAATATTTATTTTCCCTTTTAATGTGAAAATGAGGATTTATGAGAAATATCTATCAAAAGATAGTTCTATGACCCAATTTCAATGGAATATTAGTATCCATTTTAGTTTGAAATTTCTGAAATTCTAGAGTCCTGAATAGTGGGTCCTGGAAAGTCTAATTTCTTAGCTTTCTTTTTCTTAGTGATTATTGGTGTTGGAGAGCTTTTACAAGTTTCTTCCACCAATCTTTCAACAGTGGTTTGGTTGTCCTCTGTTGGATTGTCTTCAAACACTAAAAAAGACAAATAAATATAAGTCTTTTATATAGGAAGTGTTATTTTTGGTAAGATATGGCAATTTTCCACATAAAAATTGCTTTTATATCTTAAAAAAATGAAAATAAATAAAGAAATGAAATTAAAATGAATAAAAATAACTTTTTTATTTTTTTTTTATTTTTTTTATGTTTTTATTTTTAAAGAATAAAATAAAAAATGAATATGATTCTTTTTATAAAATTAATTTATAATATAAAATTATTTTTAATTTATAAAATATCTTTTTTAATTACTAGAGTCACTCAAAGAAAGTTCTTGCAAGTCTAAGGATGTCAAAAACCACGTGTAAGACAGTGCAATTGCTTTCCAAATGCCTCAATAGTATTTAAAATTAATAAATATAAAATTATTATATAATTTTATGATTATAATTGTAATTTATTATTGGATAAACCAAATCATAATCTTTTTAAAGGTCTTTTAGAGTAAATATTACAGCCAGGCCCCCAAATGTAAGGTTGACTATGAAACAATGAGTAAAAATTACTAATATTTTACTTATTGTACTATGAATTCCTTATAATTGAAATAAATAAGATAAAAATAATTATAATGATAAAGAATTATTATAATTATGGCATAAAATAATTATATTATTAAATAAACATAATAATATAGTTTTATATTTTAAAAAAAATAATATAATAAATAAATATAATCATATAAGATAATTAATATATTTAAAAGAACTTTATTATTGTTACCAACAAATAATAAAGGCGTAGAAAATTGTTTTTTATTAATAAAAAACAATTAATAACAATAATATTACTAATATTAAAGCTATAAATTAATATAAATACTATTTATATTAATTATAGAATTATTAAAGTAATAATAGAGAAAAATTATTATAATATAGGAAATAACCTACTTTTAATACTTGATATAATAATTTTGAATAATTTTACACCAAAAAATGTAAATAAAACCTTTTCAAACTGTATTTACAATGAATTTTAAGAGAAATTACAATTTATCTTGATTTTACGTGGAATAGAGGTTTTTAAGAGAAATTTAAACAAAAACATTAAATAATTGTAGTAATCATGTCAAAAATGATGATTATAATAATATTATCTTTGTTCTTTAATAATATAAGAGTTTTATATATAAAGAATAAATAAATTACCTTTTGATTTAATGATTTAGTGTTTTGTAAGCGTCTGAGGGCAAAACAAAGTAAAAAGAGATCTATTGATAGTAAATACCTCCCTCCTAGAGTCCAACAGGCTTCTAGTAGACGTTTACTGATGCGTTCTACTAGAATTGATCAATATTTTAAGGTTTGGTGATGATTACATCCTGATCAAACCATCTTACCTCATAATTATGCCATTATTTAGAGTTATCACTATAACTCTATGTTTGATGACATCATAGGCTTGGAAGGAGTGTACGCTTTGTGTTATTTATTAGTATGAATCATATTCTAATAGTATTCACCAGTTTTATCACTTGTATGACTGTTAAACTTAAAATAAGATTACAGTGAGTGATCTTAAATGATCAAATTTAAGCTTGAGCTTTGATCATTAATAGCTTTCAAGTCATACACGGTACAGCTATTCTGAGAGTGGATTCTGATAGTTTGGCATGTACTCATTACACTTCCAAGAGCATTTTATTAAATAATCAAAACTCTATTTTTGATGTTTTTTCTTGTAACTCATCTTTTCTGTCAAAATTTAATATTTTAAGCTTCAAACCATGATTTCAAGGGGTTATACCTTGAATATTGTAATTAAAAATCTTTCATTCTTCACAAATGAACTAGTAGAGTCTGACTGTCTACTTCTTTTTAAGCTTGGACCACTTTCACAGCAAAGTGGTCAACAGCTCTATTGATTTTAATCAATAATCCATTACATTTTTTAATCTTGTTTATAGCTTATTAAGTAAAGTTCATTTCTGTGTTCCTACAGTAATTAAGTGTTGACTTTATTTTTGGTTTATTACTCTATCATGTATATTTCAAAAGATATTAGCTAAAATCCTTGAATATATGTGTTGACCAAAAAAGTGCATATATTCAGCTTAACTCCTTAAGTATTGTTTTGGAGGTTAGCTTCTTAATTGTTTTATGTGTAGAGGTTTATGGAAAGATCAATGGTACAGTTTATCTCACATGTTGTTTCATTTTTATCTGAAATAATTAAGGATTCATGTTTTTTATAAGGTGTTATTACTTATAACTTATTAAATATTGACTTTACAGATATGCCATAAAAATGGTATATGTGTATTTTACCATGAGGAATCCAATGGTTTAAGTTATTTCACATGTTTATTCATTGGCTTTGAAGTTAAACTAAGCTTTATGCCTATTTATGGCAGTTTTGTAGCTTTAAGGTAGTTATTTTTGAGGTATAATTATTTTGAATATTTCTTGTGACCTTTTTGGGTATATGGTCATATCTCAAAGGTTCACAATTTGGGTAATGATAATATTTGGTAAATTATCAAATCTTTGTCATTAAGATTTAGAATTATTTAGTTTGGCTGAGATTGGGTGAGCTAGCCTATCCGACCTTTTTTGAATCTCATTAAAACCTTTGTCTGGTAATATATTAAATTTGTAATGGATGAAAATGTCACAGCCATAGAGACAGGGCAGGTTATTACCAATCATTACCAATTGAAGATCTTTCCACACCTAATCAACAAGGGGGTTTCATGGAAGATCCACCAAGCACAGTTTCAAACCTCAATACAGCTCAATACAGGCAAAACCAAATACAGGATTTGCCAAATACAGGTCTGTCCTCAATACAGGTGCAAATACCTGTATTGGATACACCAATACAGGTTTACATCTCAAATACAGATTCCTCCATCATACAGTACTGGGTTCTCAACACTCAAACTACAAGCTGGCACTTTTTCACATATACCAGCCCCCTTTCACCCACCTGGGGGTTTTTCCTGCAGTTAATTAAAATATTTGATTTATTTATTAATATTACTTTACTTGTTACTCAGAAGGACTACTTTATTAGTTATTAAGTTATTCTTAGCCTTCCATCACCTGTTCAGAAGAGTCCTGGTGGTCATATCCTTATTAATCCTTTCCTCTTTTCTGAACAGGTTGAAACAGTGATTCAGTATTATTTGTGGTTGTCTCTTTGTTATTGCTTTATTTTTTATTTCTTGTTTCAAAGCAGAAGTAATCACTCCCATATCTTGTTTGGGGAGTCAATTCATTTAATAATCAACGAGCAAAACACTAGTAATGATAAAGACCAACTACAGATAATCCTCATCAAAATTTCTTCAAGGCTCTTCTAAATTTAACAACCAAGGAATATTCATAAGCAATTTCCTCTCTGGTCAAAGCCCTAGTGTGTTCACCTGGAACAGCACTCTTCATAGCTTTATCCACAAAAACTTTAGTCAAGGCATACACCTCTGCGAATACGGATGTAACCACCTTCTTATTCACCTTCTTTTGATCAGGAAAGTTTCCAGTTATATTCAAGAATCAATGGTTGTCAGAGATTGATTCAGGTTCCTGAGAAATTGGGTCTCTAGGAGTTCTGGCCATGGGTGGTTGAATATTGGTGGAGGTAGAGGCAAGTGTGGATGGCCTGGTTGGGGATCTAATTGGAGGTTGAGGTGGTTGGGGGAACTGATCACTTCATGGATGGTGGTACTGGCTGGGACTGGGGATAGTGAGGTGTATTTAATTCTTTTTTTTGGATGGGGGTAGTAATTTCAAGTACTTCTCCATCAATTTCATCACTGCCTTCAGCATAAATATCAATTTCATCTTGAACCACCAAATTTCTTTTCAATTTTCCAAGTCTTCCATCCTTTCTGGTGACCAAAATAGGAACTTATGGGGCTACTCAAATGGGGTTGCCTTGGGGGGAATGGGTCCTTCAGTATTGGTCCAGGAACTGTTGGTGTTAGTCCATTGTTGAACACCTCTCATTCTTGACCCAGTCACTGAAGCAGAAGAAAAGAAAACCATAGAAGTCAGTAACTCAGAAATTCCTTTATCATTCAGCTCACAATTAGAGTGGCCAGAGTTGGCATCAGAAGTTGGAGGTTAATCAAAAGGAGCTTCCAATCCAAATCTTCCACCCTTCTTGATGCTGCTCCATAATCTTCTGGGATTATCTGGGAATCTATGGTTGGCCTGGGAGCAACTTCTTTTCCCAAGGTTGAAGAATTGACACCTGGTGGACCCTGGTGGACCTAGCAGTAGCAGATTAAACACAAGGAGCCCCCTTCTTCTGACAATTGATGCAGGGTGGCTCAATAACTCTAACAGATTTAAAACCATCATAGGTTTTATTGATGTCATAAATCTCTATAGGGTCCATACTCTCCTCAGAAAGCTCCCTCAAGCTATCAAAGACACCAGCACCATGAAGTACAGAAGACAGATAATCAGAGTGATTGGAGTCACAAATGGAAGTCAGCTTTGAACTCATCTTCAAGTCAAGATTCAAAGCCAAGATCAAGAAAATCATTGACAAATCCAAGTCATAAATTCAATTATGGCAATTTGAAATTCAAAAATGGAGTTAAGCACAATAAAATAGAGGAAATTATCATGAAAAGCTGTTTTCATAGGCCAAATTGGCCATTTTTATGCATTTGCACATTTTTGTGCATTTTGCGCATAATCACTTCAAATCATCTAAAAGTCCTTTGAAACATCAAAAATAAAAGAAAAAAGGCTAATTGGTGCATTTGCACACCTTTTCACATTTTGGGTAATTCTGCTTCAAAACCTTCAAAACTTTCATTTTACTCAAAGTTTCATCAAATATGCCATTTTCAAGTATATTGGCATATTTGCACATTTTGTGCATTTCTGGTTATTACTTCTTCAAAACCATAGAAATTATCAATTAAGCCCTTTTTTGATCAAAACTTCATCAAATTATTGATGCTCTTGCATAATTCCATATTTGCGCATTTTGTGCATTTTGGCCAAAAAGCCCCAGAAAACACAAAAATTGGGGAAATCTCAAGGGACTTCTGCAATTTTCCACAATAAAGAAAGGGCCAACTTCAGCCCAATTTCAAGATGAAGAAAATTTATTCAAGGCAGAGTTTTCTTAGGACATAAACCTGAAGTCATCTACTTATCATGAGCCATGAGGACTCAAGACAAGTTGGATGAAGAACACTGGAATGAGAAGAAGAAATAGAAATACGACAGAAGAAGAAGATAAGAACCAGAATCAATTCAAATAAAAAGGACCTAAAAGTTATGAAGATGGATAATTTTTGGAGTTATTATTTATGAAGAGGAATTATGAGGGATGAAAATTGGGTAATTGGGGGGAAGAAAGTCTTTTTTTTAATTGACCTCATCAACATTCACTTTATCTTAAGGTTCTCAGAGCTCACCACTTTCAAGAGGGGGATGATTTCACAGCCATAGAGACAGGGAAGGGCATTACCAATCATTACCAATTGAAGATCTTCCAACACCTAATCAACAAGGGGGTTTCATGGTAGATCCACCAAATACAGTTTCAAACCTCAATACAGCTCAATAAAGGCAAAACCCAATTACAGGATTCAACAAATACAGGCCTGTCCTCAATACAGGTGCAAATACCTGTATTGGATACATCAATACAGGTTTACATCTCAAATACAGATTCCTCCATCATACAGTCATGGGTTCTCAACACTCAAACTCCAAGCTGGCACTTTTTCACATATACCAGCCCCCTTTCACCCACCTGGGGGTTTTTCCAACAGTTAATTAAAATATTTGATTTATTTATTAATATTATTTTATTTCTTACTCAGAAGTATTATTTTATTAGTTATTAAGTTAGTCTTAGCCTTCCCTCACCTGTTCAGAAGAGTCCTGGTGGTCATATCCTTATTAATCCTTTTCTCTTTTCTGAGCAGGTTGAAACAGTGATTCAGGATTATTTGTGGTTGGCTCTTTGTTATTGCTTTTGTTTTTATTTCATGTCTTTTAATGCTCATTCTTTATCAGCAAGAATTTTACACTCTATCTATTTCTCTTATCCTTTGAGTACTTCCCTTGAGCCCTCCCTAAGTAAGTCTGTTCACTGAGTGCCAGGCCCTCTTCATTTAGAAGAGCCCCTGTGACAGAAAAACACCATATTTCTTAGATTTCTCCCATTTTTGATTCTAAAGTGGTATAAGTCTATCAATCAAGCCATATAGATGTTCTTGAGTATATCCAAGCTTATTTACTGTAATTAGATCATTGCATAAAGCCAATAAGTTACATTATTTCCTAAATTTTTGTAATATTTTCCATTTATTTTTGGTGGTAAAAGGATTTAAATAATATTAATAATAATAATATGATGAGGATTTGAATATTTTTAAGGATATGATTTGTGTTTTTAGGAGAACTTATTCTCCAGCAAAGTACAGTAAATATTCATTTTGAGCTTCATTTATTTATATATAAGGATTAGTTTAAGAAGTCATTATTATGATATTCAACTATCAATTTTGAATTTTCTCTTTATATATGAGTATTTTTGAATAGTATGATTATACTTTGTTATGGAATCATATATGATCTAGGGAAGCCCCTTTTATTTGGTTCAGCTTTAGGAATTGAATTGTGCATGCTTTTATATGTCAGCTGATGGAATAGATTAAATTATTTGTGTAGTAAATTGGTTTAATATTAGCTGATAATGGTCTCTGCATTAAAATTTAATCATCATAAAATTTTAATGTTTGACTTTGGTAATATATGGTTGTTTGAAGAATTTGTAGGTGGGTGGCAGAAGTTTTTGTTCAAAAACACCAGTAAAATATTTGTCATCTGAATATAGGTAACAGCCCAATAATATTCATCTCTATTAGACAATGAAATAAATTTGAAATCATACTTAGCAATTACTTGAGTACAAATGAGATGAGTAGTTAATTACAAGTGAGCAGAAGTAAGAAAATCTCAAAAATATGGTTGGCTAAAGGATAATCCTCAAAATAAAGGCAATAGAATGAGTTATCCAAGCTTTGAAATATTTCTTTCAGTTATTGAAACTTTATTTTTTAATAATTTCCAAATCAAGGGTTCATACAGAACACAATTTAGGTCAAATTTATTGGTAAATTGATTTAAATGAAATAATATTATTATTCATAAATTGATTATAGTAAAAATTTTAGTGAAGGATCTAGTTGTTCAGAGAGCTCTAGTGGTTTTATTTAGGGTTAATTCAATTTTTTTGGAATAAAATGAAAGAACAAGTAAAAATAAGGACTTACCTTGAATTGTATTATTAGGGAATTATATGAAATATTTGACAAAAATTTTGAAAAAAAAATCCAAAATTGAAATTCACAAGAAAAAATAAGAAGATTGGATACTAATTTTTTAGATACAAGCTTATACTACTTAGTTCTTGAAAGGGAGATAGGATTGTATTTTACTTTATTTTGAAATATGAATAACTAAAGCCGCTTTTTAAAAAAATGAATTGGAATGAAAGAGTCTTAAAGTTATTTCTTTCTTTTAGAATTTTTTTCTTTGAACAATAGAATGAATTTTGAATGAATAATAATTTGAAAATTTATCTTTTTTCATACAAATCTAAGATCAAACCAGAAAAACACTTTTTTAGCTAATTCATCAACCTTGTCCTTATAATTATTACTTTATTTTTGCTTCTTATGCCAGTCTAAAAGAGGAATCTCAAAAAGGGATTATCAACTGAATATTCCAAGAAAAATAAAAAATTTATGAGATAATCTGAAATGGAGGATCAATTTTATCTCCAGTACTTTCAATTGTGTCTACTTTCTGAGAATGATAACTTCAAATAACTACCAGAAAGGTGGCTACACCTGAAAGCAGGTGTTTCACTTGTATACTGATATGGGATTGATATTGGGTATGCGTTAGCAGAAATAACATAAATTAAATCATAAAATATGATTTTTGCAAGAAATTTGAACCAAATATGCAATAAACATACATTTAATTTAATTAACTCAATATCATTATTTGATAACAATTATGAAACTGAAATCCTTTATCAGGAAAAGGATATTCCATAGCTGATTCATGGTAATTCTTATCTTTGTATCTATTATTAACTAAAAACAAATGGAAGCATAGTTAAGCTTCATCCCTTTTTAAACTTTAAGTTTCTTTTCGAGACTCATTTCAATTATACTTCACATTTAAATTTTTATTTTTCTAAATAGTTTCAAATTTTGGTCAGATCTCCGTTAACTCAGCTGAAAAAATGTGATTTTGGATTTTAAATCTTGCGTTTTTGGTGTTTTAATTTTTGGCCAGATTCTATATACTTTCAAGGTGGTATTTTTAATACTTGAATTCCTTGAGATATCAATTACAAAACTAATTCTAATTTTATATTATGGGAATAATTCATAATCTCTATTATATATAAATTATGATCAAAAAAGATTAAGATTCATTTTCTCATAAATGAAATTAGAATCAATTTTAGAAAGTTGTAATAATTCTTGAAGTATTTGATAAAAACTTTTTTTATATTGGAAGTTTTTAGAAGTTATTCTTTGTTTTTTAACTCATTATATAGTATATATTTTTTGAAAAGATGAATTTAGCTTGAAGCCAAAAAAGATAATTTGTAAATTCAGTTTGAATAAAAACATCATTTTTTATGAAGTTCAAGATCAAAGAAGCTAAAGAACAAGACACTCACTTACTTGTTGATAGAAAAGTATATTTATAAACATCATTTTAGTTTCTTATGTCTGAAATATCTATGTCATGAGCATTAAACAAATAAATTTTCAAGAAGATAATGTTATATCTCTAAGTAATCACTTATTAAATTGCAATTCTTTTTGATAGGGGGTCTCAAATTTATCAAATCCCACCTTTAAGTCATGAAGGATTTCGGAAAAAACACACCCTTGAAAAATGTGTTTTTTTTAAAAAAAATACAGAATTTTTTATCTGAGTGTTCCGTTATTTCTATTAATACAAAAACCACAGGTTTTTGCATTTAAAACTTAAAAACACTTTTTTCAAGCCTTCTATTCGTATTAAATTTATTATTCTTTCAATAATTATACAAAATCGAATCCAATTCCATTTTCAAAATCAATTATATTTAATTTTTCTTTATCTATCATACTCTAATAATCCATTTTCCCTCCACAACCATTTGGTTCAAAATTACATGTTCAAAAGCTCACTGTCTTAATCAATCTCACATATCTACCAAATCTCAGTCACATGCTTCTTTGCATCTAACTCAGTCCAATTTTCTCTACATAATTCATTTTTTAAGGATTAAATATAATTAAAATGCATTTTTTGGCACCAGTGGGACTACTACACTTGGAAGGCCTCATTAAAACAAACAAAATGGGTTCCAACTGATATATTTTGAGTTCAATAAGAACTCAAACAACTGGTTGAATCTTATAAAAGAAAGGATTTTTCACTTCTGGAGAGCTCTCAAGAAGAAATACACATCAGACAAGAAATTTGAAAATTCTACTGGAGCTGGAAGCCCCAAAAATAATGATAAAATTGGTATCAAGACAATGGCTAAGAAATTAAAAATCATGTTCCATGTTAGAGTTATATGGATTAATTGTTTTGCCATGAACCAATCACCTATTTTTATTTTCAAGAATATGAATAATTCAATAATGGTTATTAACAAATAGACTCAAATATGTTTAATTATGAATTAAATCAATATTTTTGTGAATATAACCCAATTCAAATTGACAATACAATCCCACTTGGAAATGATGAGGTACCCAATTATTTTCTTTATAAAGTAGACATTTCATATCTGGATGATCAGAATGTTAGTATTTTTTTTCTATATCACTCTTATATTATGATTAGTATACTTATTTGAAATGTGATAGCAAAAAAACTGTAATACAGACAAAATTGAAATGCATAAGAGGTCTTTAACTGAGCCAATTGAAAGTCATCAAAGGCCTTACAATATCAACCTCAATGAGAATAGTGGTGGACAGATAAAAAGTTTATGTATATTTTAACCTTCCTACACACACTTATTAGAAACCCTCAAAATTGGTAGGAAAATTTCCATTTTTTTAATTCAAAATTCTAATTACTTTCTTTGAAGCGCATTATTTAAATGAAAGTAGACATTTTAATATGATAGTGGGAATTGGAATGATCAAAAAAAAAGGGTGAAATCAAGAAAATAGATAAGGAAAAGGTATTTAAGTTAATTAAATTAGATTCTCAAATGGAGAAAAAAGACACAATCGAATTTCTCAGAAGAAATCACAATTCCAGATGGATTTCCAAGAGCATACTGAAAAAATCAAGAATTAGTTTGAGAAAGAAAAATAGAAAGCTCAAGTTAAGCCAAAAAGGCAACCAGCAATTGAATGACCTTAAAATAGACATTTTGAGATTCTCCAGGAAAATTTCAAGGACTGAAATGATTTTTTTTAATTAATAAGTGATAGTTTTTTTCAAAATAACTGTACAAGAATAGAATTTTCTAGCTGATTTCACCCTATCTCCAACATTATTTTCATTTTATTTAATTGATCTAATTGAAATTGAAAGTGAATTTTTATTTTTCAAAAATAAAACTGTTTTTTTTTTGCTTGTTGGTATTTTTTGAATAATTAGTTATTGGATTAAATTTTAGCAGTTAATCCTAACACCATTTTGTTTTTGGGTGTGTTTTTATATTCAAATTTAAACTATGGGTTTTTTCATTTGAATATGAATTTTTTTTTTTTCCAAAAAAATGATCCTTGAGTAATTCTGAACAACAATGAATCATAACAGAGAATTTCAACATTATTTTGTTTATGATAAAGTTCCATATCAAAATATCAAGTATTTCTTATTGCGGTGATTTTGTCATAACCAAATAAAATCATGTTTTGTTTTTTTAATTTATTTTTTGTCACAAATTGAAATTGAATTTTCTCTTTTTTCTTATTTTTTCCAGAAAAAAACCAACAGTTCCTTCTTTTCTTTTGGTTTTTTGAAGATCAAACTCCAAACCGGAATTTGAATTTTTCTTTCTTGAAATTTTTTTTGGGTTTGAAAATAAGACCTTCTGTCTTTGTTTTGTCAAATTTTAAATTCTTTACTAAATTTCTTGTTGATAAAAATTCAACCATTTTCTTTGGATCTCTTTTTTGTTCAAAAATTAAACTCAAATAAGATTTGGATCTTTTTTGGACATTTTTTTTAAATTCAAAAACTGACTCAAATTTTGAAATTTAATTTTTTTTCACTGTTTCAATCCAAAATCCATCACTTAGTTCATCTCAAATTTAATAAATCTTATACTTTAATTATCATTTTAGGTATTTTTTTCCAAGTCTCTCTTACCTCATTCCAATATTAATCTACACTTGTTTATTTCATTTTTTTTTAGATAACTACTTTAATTAAATTAAATCATATTAAGGTATTTATTTCTCTTTTTTAAGTAATTCTCATCACTAATTCTTTTATATTTTTTCTTAGGTGATTTTTCTAGCTACCCTCCTTTATCGTCATCATTTTTTTTATTTTTTTATTTTTATAAGACATTATTTCCCATCAACATCTCCATCTTCATCAAAAATATTGATTTAATTTATCTTCCACTAACCATCCTCTCCCCCCCCCCCCAAAAAAATAAAAATAAACAACCTTAAATTCCAACAAAAATCCCTAATTAATTTTCTATTCCTTTTCAAATTTAATCACTATTCTTTCTCAAAACAATTGCTATCCCTCTTCCAAAAAATCACTAAAACGTTTTAAAAAACCACAAATTTTTTCAAAACAAATTCACAATCATTTTAAATACCATTAAGAGTAATTTCCTAACAATTAACCTATTCAATATAAATTCATTCTAACCCTCATTCTGCTTCTTCAACTCACTACTCCTAACAGCTAAATGAAAATTATTTTCTATTTTTGCACTAAAGTTACTAATGATGGTTTTTTGTTTGTTTTTTTAGGGGTGAATTAAATTTTTTAGGCTTTTTTTATTAACTTTATCATGCTTTAATCACTCCTTGCTTTCTTGAAATTCAAAAGATTTCCTCCTCTACCAATCCTTAAAGTCCATTAAAGCTTTTGGATTATGGCCTTTTTCTGACAAAACCAATGTTAGCCCATAATCAAATACATAAATATGATGATGAAACTAGAGCTTCTTCTTCTTCCACAAATCAAATTTATCTCATGAATAGAACTGATTACAGAATTATTATTACTAAACAGATTTTAGTCAATAATCAAATACATAATGATGAATCAATGATGAATCAATCTTCAAAATCATAATCATCCTGAATTACAAGACAAAAAAGAAGATTTATTAAGAAAAAAATAAATGGTCTTAAAAATATTTATTATAAATTAAACAATGAAGCCATTGAAAATCCATTTAAAAATATAAATCCATAAAAAGAGAATTACTCTTGGCTCAGACTAACACCATTTAATCCTCACAAGCATCTGCATATCATCCCCGATTAAAACACTCCTGGAAAAATTACACATTCTGATTTATCAAATTAATCCTTTAAATAAGAAATATTCTTTATTTTTGAAAATTCAAAATATTATCATCTCATTCAATCAATTATACAGTCATACACAATATATTAGTAACAGTCAGAATCTTCTTGGTGGAATCTCGAGTTGAATTTATTTTAGGAAAGGATCTGACTCAGGAGAATAAGCAGGGACATATTAATGACACTAAGGAGTGACTATGAAAGAAATTCAACATGATAGTAATTAATTGAATGGATTCACAAGCTTTGATAAATTTATTAAGTAAAGAATACAATTTCACTCCAAATCAGCCTGTAAAGAAAATTCCAATATGATTAATGAAGCCAAACTTACAAATTTCAGTAAAACCAAATGAAATGACAAGAACAATTTCAAAAAAAATCAAATTTTATGATTACAAAAGATGTATTTCATAATAAGGCTCATATGGATGAAAATGATTCTAATCCTTGATATTATTAGTTTTTTTATTTAAAAGGAACGTATTTCATACCGATTCAAACTCCATTTCAACCATCTTAACATGGCCTTCACTTTCCTGGAATCAAAATGGAATTTTATTTCTCAAAACAACCTGTAATAATGGAAGTTCTTTGGAAAGATCTTCTCAATATTAAATCAAACCACAAAAACATGAAATAAAATAATTAATAATTACTTCATAGCTCATTTTGGTTTTCATTCAAAATTGATAAGAAAGTTTTTGATTTTTATAAGAGATTTGTCAAGTTATCACCTGAAGAAATATGAAAAAAACATTAAATCAAGAAGGTCAAACTCAGCAATATTTACATTTACCCAATGAAAATAAAACTTTTAGATAGTTCTTATTGATATAATTTTTTATATGTTCACTCATTTTGATATTTATAAGAGCTAAGCTTATCAAAAGAAACAATTTCAACAATTAAAAAAATAATTTTTCGACCCCTCTGATTGTTTCTTATAATTCTAAAACTTGTTAAAAATAATTAATTTCGAAAAATTCAGGAAATTAACCTCTGAATTCTAATTTATATCTTAAGAAATAAATTAAGACTAAATATATAAAATGCTTCACTTTTTTCTGTTTTAGTTGATCATTACAGCTAATGTGAGCTGAACACTTTGTTTCTCAAAGGCTTAACCCATTCCATCATATTAAAAATTTCCCCCAAAATGACATTTTGGTTAATATCCTGTAACTTGGGTGGATATTAACCATCAAAGAAATCTTTCCATTGATGACCAATTTTTGCACATTATTTATGTAATATGAAATAGGAAAAGACTCAATTTACAAACCACTGCACCTCTTTATCATTATACATTTGACTGCACATCTCCCTGAGGGAAGAACATTGCCCCTGCAAGATACAAATTGCATTCTCAATTTTAATTCTTTAATTTTAAAGGCAAAGGTTATAATTTTAACCCTAATTTTAGTTTTTATCTTCATGATCCATAGCTCCTTTTCATGCTGGTTAAATATGCATGTAGCTTGCATGAAAAGAATCAGAAAGAAATTATTTATTTCTTGAATAAAAATTGTGGGGGAATACTTCTATTATCATATGCCAATTCACAGTTGCATTATGTAAAGACCCTGTGAAGCCAAAATGCAATTCAAAAATTTGTATTTTAATGTAAAAAACAAGATTTAATGAAATTTAGCATATATTATAATTTTTAAATACATATATCAACATAAAATTGAAACATGCTCACGAAATTTGTGAAAGACACAAGTTTTTCTTCAACCAAAATATGCTTCACCATCTTTGGCTGTTACTTTTGAAATGGTATCAAGCTTCTATCTATAAATACAATTAATCCAAGGAACCCTTCTTTCTTTCATCATATGTGGGTAGTCAGCTCTTTTGTTGAAATATGGAAACTTGATCAATATTTGTTTGAGCTTTATTAAGAGAAAAATTAAAAATTGAGTATATAATACAATAGCCCCTTGGCTAATCCCAAAAACCATTCCAATCTTTCCCAATTACTCACCATTACCATTGTATCCCAATAATTATAAAGAAATTGCTAACTAAATTTAGATATCATATTTCTTAAGACTGGGGTAGTTGCAAAATATTGGAGCATCCTTCATCATTTGAACTGATCCTCCAAAAGATATGTGTGCTTTTCACAATAATTGTTTGAATTTATCAAGTTTTCAGCTTGTTAAGTCATCTGAATTATATAGGCATGGCTCTGGATTGAATTTTTGGGGACTTATATATCTTCTTTCATAAATCCCATGTAAGAAAAGGATGTTTTCTTCAGCTTTAAATTATGCCTCATATTCAAATTCCTGAGTGGGATATAATGACTTAGGTCCTCAAAGAGTTATTGATGGGTTCTTGTAATGAATAGAGGTAAAGGGATGGAAAACTTTTTTTTAATTTAATGAGAAATGGATGCATTAGGTGATTATTTGGCAAATTTATTAAATAAATTTCATTTTATTCAAGAAAATTTGACAGAGAAACTAAAAGAAAAAGTGGTAATTTGGTGTCAAAGCATAGGATTAAGTAATTAAAAACCTACATTTCCTGTACCTCAAATGCAACAGCCAATTTGGTTTTGTGTTTAAAAATTCCAAAAATTGAATGTGGTACTTGGGGGAAAAAATGGGATTTTAGAATGTGGAATTTGGTAGGTTTGAGATGTCTTAATAAAAAAATCATTTTAAATGATCAAATTATTATTGAAAAATAAGCCTTTTGAATACAAAAAAAATAACAAAGGAAACAATTTTGAATATATTATAAGATTTATTATATTTTTATTTAGGAAAAGATTAATTACTTTATTTATAGATCTATTTCTTGTTTTTTTCCTGAATATGTAATTTATAATTTCTATTTTTATTTTTTGATTTAATGTTGGAACTTTTTGTTTATTTATTTTAAAATTTAATTATAAATATAAATTTAGATTCATAATATTTTGAATTTTTCTCTATTTGTTTTTTCCTGAATAAAAATTCAATTTCTTTTTATTTTAAAAACCTCTATTCAATAATTTGAGCTATGAAGTTCTTCTTTTTTTATATGAAATCTGTTTTAACCTACTTCAATGTTTAATTCTGATTCCCTTATCCCTATGACTTTAAATTTTCAGCAAAATTGATCAATTGATGATATAATCTAAATAATCAAAGATTTTAACGTCTTTATGAAACTTGAGAAAAATAATAGTACAAGAAATATCCAAGCTCTTTTTAATTGAGCCAATTTTTTTCTCTCTAAAAATTGAATGTTGTAATAAATTTTGGAATTAATTGATGTTCAATTTAAAATACTAAAAGAGAATTCTTCTATAAATATTCGTTTATTCATCTATAATTATAAATAATACTCACAAAATTAATTGTGGGGTTCCTATTGAAACTCAAGTAAAAATGATCGATTTAAATTTATACATGATTTTTAATGGAAAGTTTAATCCATGAGGCTCTCTGGGATTAGATAAAACTGTCTAATAATAATAAAAATCTTATCTTCATTATAAATACTAAACTCTTTTTATAGTATCAATTTCTAGCCATTATTTTCACCAAATTAAACTAATTTTTAATCATAAGTTTATATAAAGAAGGAAGTTGATTTTTTATAACATAATTCATTCATTTAATAAAAACTAAAACACAGAGATCATGAATTTTTATCCATTTAAGAAATTCCTTTTGTTTTCCTAACATTTTTAAATGATCAACTTGAATTTTTTTTTTTGATTTATTAACAATTTTGTATTTTTGCTCTTATATTGATTATATAGATCTTGATCAATTTTAGAGGTAAATTTAAAATTATGGAAATATTTCTTATTCACCTAAATTTAAATGAGATGAACTCCATTTTTTAAATAGTATTTCTATACATGCGGATTCATGGCTCCAAAACATTCTTTTTATTTTTTTATTTTATTTTAATTGAAATATTATCAAAAGAATATACAGGAAGATTTTAATTTCCTGAAGTATTAGAAATACCAGAATCTCATTGTAATTTAAACTTATATATTTCCTATTCAAATTCAAAAAAAAATATTCTTGACTTTATTGTTAAACAAATCATGTGATATCACTGAAAACCACTTTTAAATTTAATAAAGATTGAGATATGTAAGGTTTTCATAATTAAATACTTAAAAATTTCATAAATTTGATATTTGAAATAAAATCAAAAGGTAATTTAGTTTGAAAAGAAACTAATGAGATTTATGAATTGGAAAAATGTGGGTTTTTTGATGCGGGAATTTTTGAAAAAAGACATATTTATTTTAATATACAATTTTACAAGTAATATCCTCAAATAAGTATATTTCTTTCCCTTAAAACAAAAATCAAAAAGAATCTTGAGGAAGCTTAATTTTCCTCAAAGAATTTATGATATATAAATATATATATATACTTTATAGAAGCTGGAAAAGGAGGCTGATTTTTTTTAGATAATAATTTTTTATGTATTTTTACCAAAAAATTATTATATGTTTTTTGGAGGTTTTATGGTGAAAATCTTTTGTTGGTTTCAGTTATTTATCAGTAACTTTATTTATATAAATATCCCTTCATAATTATCATTAAAAACTCCTTTTTTGAACTGATTAATTAATTTTTCCTAACCATTGAATTGAATTCTGTTTTCATTGAAATCTTATTATTTGAAATTTTGATAGTTATTATTTTTACTTTAGATTTTAAAATACATCAGTGAAATGATTTAAAATACAATTTTTTTGAAAAAAAAAGGAATAAGAAGTTTTTTTGAATTTATTCTCAAATAAATGTCAATAAGCTATACTGAGTTAATTATTAAATTGTAAATATAGATAGAAAAAATAAAAAAAATACAAATCTGGAACAAAAATTCCTCCTTCTCTCAGCCCCTTTTTCAAAAAGGGGAACATGATATATTTTGAATTAGCTTTAAATAGATTATAGAAAAATGTAAATAAACTTATTTTTGTGTTTATTGTTATTCATTTATTCATTTTTGACAAACTATCCATATATATTTTTTTATTGAGAAAAATTAAATATTTTATTCATTTAGATTTTAAAATAACTAAATTTTAATTTAAAAAAGCTAAATTCTTTATACTTAAAACTGAAAAACCTCAAAAAATAACAAAATTTCGTTTTTAATTAAGAAAAAATAAAAATACTTACAGTAATCAATTAGTTTTTTAAATTACAGTATATAGCTTTATTCCATCATATTAATTGAAAAAGTTTTTCCTTTTTAACAAAAAAAAAAAAAGAAAATTCTTTAGTTAATTGAGTTTGACACCTGCTCAATAAACTATTTTTAGAATTGAAATGTCAAAACTTTTTAAAAAATCAACAAAGAGAAATTAGTTCTTTTTCCTATTTCAAAATCATAAAAAAAAGAAAGAAAGTGTATTACCAGAGTTTATTCCAAATAACTTGAAATAAAAATAAAAAATTTATTAATTTTTTCCCAAAATGATTATTTAATCAAGATATTTTAAGTAAGTTCCAATTTTCTTCTTTTAGAAATAATATACGTTTTATTCAAAGGATCTCAATAGTTCCGCCTTCTTTTATAGCAAAAGACCGTTTGAATGTTTGTTTCTTTTATGAAATTCTATTAGATTATCAAAAAAAAAATAGATATTGAAAGAATTTTGAAAGGATACATATTTTTTTTTTCAATTAATTTTAAATTTTAAATTTTAATTGAAAGAATTTCTATGAAGATATGGATGATAACCAATTTGAAATTTTTATTTATCTTCAAATAAACTCAACGGTGGATTGATTGAGAGATTTTAAAGATAATTTAGTGCTAGACTGAGAAAATTAATTAATCCATAGATTATTTTAAATTTTTAATATACTGTATAATCTATAGTCTATGGTGTACGCAGTAGAGTCTTTGGTATTTTTGAAAACCAGCTGAGATTTCTCATTAAAGATTTTAATTTCTGAAGTTTTTAAATTTGAAAATTTCAAATTCTTTGATTTTTTTCAAATTTACTCAACTGATGATGCTTCCTCCATTCTCAATCAATCCTCCATCGATGCCTTCTTCGAGACCTGCGCCAGAAAACGCCAATAGCAATACTAATCATACCAGCAATAGCGGTCATAGCAAGCATAATCAATCTCGTGCTGCTTTGTCGCCAATCAAGCAATCTACTAATCTTTTAGATCATTCTCAATCTAATCCCAATCCAAACAGCAATCATGAACCTACGATGTCAGAACTCTTGGCTCAAACTGGGAATAATCTAGACTATCTCAATCATGATTCAGTCGGATTTATGAGCGATGTCAGAGGCGACAACGGGCTAGTTAGTTGGAGGAAAGGTCAAGGCTTCAGAGCTTGGGAATCGGCTCTAATATCAAATCCTGAAGTTCAAAGGAAAGCTAATGTTGCCCAACTTTACTTTTATGATTATTGTCAGTTTTTGTCTTGTTAGTTTTTTATCAATTAGACTTATTAATGTTGATGATGTTTTCTTTTAGACTTTGACCTCTTAACTTATCTTAACCGTCGAAAGAAACGCTTGATATTGTTTAAAGAAAACTCTACTAACCCCCAAGTCGATCCTGTTCAAGCCGGTCTAGAGTGGAGATCTTACTGTGGTAGAGAAAGAGCCTTATTAAGGAAACGTAGAACAAAGTTAAAGCTAGACTCGTTTCATATAATCGTTCAAGTCGGTCAAGGTGGTTATGGCGAAGTCTTTTTAGCTCGTCATAAAGTCTCACAAGAGGTAGTCGCCTTGAAGAAAATGAAAAAGAAAACATTGCTCAAGATGGACGAGATCAAACACGTCTTGACGGAACGTGATATTTTAACTGCAACCAGCAAATCAGATTGGTTGGTCAAATTACTCTACGCTTTTCAAGATCCCGGTTACATTTACTTGGCAATGGAATTCGTCCCAGGTGGTGACGTTAGAACATTATTGAACAATTCAGGCGTATTAAAAGAAGAGCACGCTAGATTTTATGCAACAGAAATGTTTATTGCTGTAGATTCATTGCACAAATTAGGCTATATTCACCGCGACCTCAAACCTGAAAACTTTTTGATTGATGCAACCGGTCACATCAAACTCACTGATTTTGGATTGGCTGCTGGTTCACTCAATCCCGGTAAGATTGAAAGCTTAAAACACCGTTTAGAAGAAGCCAAAGAGGAAGACCTTCAATTATGGCGATCAACAGTTGAGATGAAGACAGTATATAAAACCATGAGGCTTCAAGATCCTCGTTATGCAAACTCGATTGTCGGTAGTCCCGATTATATGGCTATTGAAGTCCTTCGAGGACAGAGCTACAGCTTTTCAGTTGATTAGTTGAGTAGTTTATTACAATGATTATTTTTTTCATTGTTATTAATCTCTTTGGTTCTCTAGCTGGTCATTGGGTTGTATCTTGTTTGAATTTTTGGCCGGTTATGCACCGTTTGCTGGTGCAACCCCTGAAGAAACTTGGGCCAATCTAAAGAATTGGTCAAGGGCCTTAAGAAGACCTCATTATGATCGAC
The DNA here is from genome assembly GCA_023105745.1 of Austropuccinia psidii. NCBI lineage: Eukaryota > Fungi > Basidiomycota > Pucciniomycetes > Pucciniales > Sphaerophragmiaceae > Austropuccinia > Austropuccinia psidii. The sequence goes on along the minus strand of JALGQZ010000016.1, from coordinate 6,641,435 downwards.
TAGAGGATCAAATATTTAACTTGTCAGATAATTCATGGTTTGCAATTACTGCCTTGATTAATCATCGTGAAAAAAGATTATGCTCGATCGACGCCGTCAGAAGCTTAAAATTCTTTTCCGAAATGAAATGGGATAATATGAGGAGTGTTCATGCGCCATTTGTTCCAGCTTTGGATTCGGAAATCGAGTGAGTGATTTGGATTCATTATGAATATATTGAAGTTTACTGATAGGTAATTTTGATGCTTGTTAGTGCCGGTTATTTTGATGATTTCGGTAACCCAGAAGAAATGAAAAAGTATGGAGAAGTATTTGAAAAAGCAAGAGCAGTCGAGGCAGTTGAAGAGAAAGAAGAAGATAAATTTGGTAGTAGAGGGATTTGGGTTGGGTTTACATTTAAAGGGGGCAAAACAGCTGAAATGTTAAGGGGCATCAAAAATTTTGAAGGATCTCCTAGTTTACATGAAAAAACTGATGAGAATGACGATCGTGCTTTGGAGTGTATGTTTTAATGATCAAAAAGTCGAGGACTTCTGAATTCGATGGATACAAGCAGAAAATGGGAGAAAAATTGAATTTTTCTTGTGATTGTAATAGTCTTTCTTTCATTTTTTTTTCTAATTCAAGTTTTTCTTCAACCGTTGTAGGATTTCTCTTTTTTATTTCCTCTAAACAAACACAGCATATCATTTCCATTTAATTCTATCTTGAAATATCAACGATGATCAATTTAGAAATCAGAAAACCAATTTAATTATATCTCAAAGTTTTTTTCAAAAATGAAATAGCAAGCCATTTTTGAAAAATAGACATTTTCCAATATAGCATGCTCATGATACGCTGTTTATGAAAAAGATTGTTTGACGTGCTGAAAATTTTAGAAGCTACTTTTGCGTTTCTTTCTTGAAATTATCATTAGGGAATATGAAGAAAAAGTAACCAAAATCATACTAAAATTCTCAATTAAAGGCCAAATTTATGCATAAACAAGTTCAGCAAAGAAGGCTAGACAATCGTATCATGCTTACTTGAAGTAAATATATTCAGATTCATATCTTTGACTCATCCAAATTCAAGTAAGCAAAGGCGTTCTTGTTTGTTTCCATGCAATTTTAATGTTCACCAAAATAGTCAAGAGGCCTTTCGCACAAAATAACATAAAACAAACCTGCAAATATTGGGTTTGGAAACTGATTAAGCAGAGCAAGGCTAAACAAGTTAAGGCCTTCAAGATTACTTTACTGAGTTATAAAAGTATCAAATTGGTTTATACACAAATATGTATGCATATGCTCATTAGAAATGAAAATTATTTTAAATTAATTTAATAATTTCTTAAAATATAAAATGTAAAATCAATTTATTTTAATTGAAAATAAATCTACTTATTAATTATTATTATTTTTAAGAAATTAAAACAAAAGAAAATTTTAAATTAAATTTAAATATTATTATGTCACAGGGGCTCTAGTGGAAAACAAAAGTGGCCTGGCACTCAACAATCAGGGAACTTGCTTGAAAGACTCCAAAGAATAAAGAAATAAAATAAAATAAAATAATAAATTTCTCTAAGAAGAATTCTAAGTACAAAGATAAGATTCAATAAGAGAAATGAGAAGCCAAATGACCAAAGAGCCAACCAAGTAAGTCCTTAATCACTGTTTCAACTTGTCAAAATGAATAATGGAATTAGTAAGGATATGACCACCAAATATTCATTGACAGGAAAAGAAAGAAAAGAAAGAGGTGCTAAATGACTGACTTGATAATATCAGTATTCACTTAACAGAATGAAAAGAAAATAAAGATAAAATAAAATCAAAGTATATTAATTAACTGAGGGGAAAAAAACCCCCAGGGTCAAAGGAGGCTGGTATATGTGAAAAGTTGAGAGCTTGACTCCTTCAGGCTGACAGCTGGTCTGTATTGAATCCTTGAATCTGTATTTAATGGCTTGATGAAGTGTATATCTTGCCAAATTGGGAAATGAACTGGGTTGAATGAAATTCCCATGGTGTATGAATGAAATACAGGTCTTGATGAATCCAGACTGTATTGAATGAATGTGGTTGCCAAGGTGGATTGATGGAGCACTGACCCTTGGCAAATTGTTTTGGAATTGCCTCTTGAATATCCCTTGAGAATGAAATGCCAGTATTCACTTGGTGGAATACTGTTAATGGGAATGACCAATGATTGCTTGATGGCTTCCTTGGTATTGGGGATTGACACTTGTCCTTGAGCCTTGATGAATCCCCTGGATGATGTGATGCCTTGATGAACTGATGGAATGTTGAAATAAACATTTGATATTGGTGCTATTGGATTTCTGGTGAAAAAAGATGCATAATGGTGTATAACACCATTTATGACACTTTTGGTTATTGAAGGGTGAAAGTGGCCAAAGGTCTTTTGGATTGATGCCAGGAGGATAAGACTGAAAACTGGGTTTTGGTGTCTTCAGAGGTGACAAATTGTCTTTTGGGGTTTTGGCCAAATACATCTAATACAGCTTTAAAAATGTATTTGCACAAAGTGCACAAAATGCACAAATCTTGCAATTAAGCCTCAAATAGCCTGATATGGTCATTTGAGCATATTTCCCATATTACATGGGAAAATGGCCTAAAATGGCTAATACAGAAAAAATGCGCAAAATTCACAAATATCTGTTTTAAGCTTAAAAAGCCAAATACAAGCTTTTGGGATGTATTTCCCCTGTTGACTGGAAAATACAAAAGACTGCCCAAAAGCAATACCTGGCCAGGAAAGGCCTGATGATGATGAAGGGGTCAAGTTCAGCCCAGATGGTGAAATTATCATAAAATGCCAAAAAAAGATGAAATGGCCAATTTGGCCAATGATTATGAATATGGCCAAATTGTCATAAATTGGATATGAGATGGATCTGCCATATTGAGGTCCAGGAGGGTGAATTGCCATAGTTGTGACATATTATTATCATTATTATTTAAATGATTTTTTTTGAGGGAATTATCATTAAGCTAAAAACTTACACATTATAATTAAATAAATACTTTAAAATTTAATGATTTTAATTTTACAAAAAAGGTTAATAATCCACAGTATAGCTTTACTATTGTAGTTAAGTTTTTAAATAGCTCAGCTCTTAAAGTAACTAATTACTTGAAAAGGTTTATTTATTTATTTATCTATTTATTTTTTAAATTATTTTTACAATTTAAAAGTACTATTATAAAAAGAAAAAAAATTATTATTAATTTTACTTTAAAAAATTTTTCATTTAAATAAATCTTTCTTTTTTAAATGAAGTTTATTTTAGTAATTTAAGATAAAAATATAAATTATTTTTCATTAGAGTTAATTAAGTTTTTTTTTTGTTATTTAATGATTAATATATAAATTTTTTTATTTCAATAAAGAATAATAATAATTAATTATTTTTTAAATTAAAAAAAAATTGTACTGTATTATAAAGAATAATTTTAAGATTAAAATAAATTTTCATTATTTTTGAGTATACTAACTCTAATTATTTTATTTTATTTTAATTAGTTAGAATTAAATACAATTTAAATTTATTATTTTAATTATAAAATTAATAATAATTTATGTACAGTACAGTACAACTTTACAATATGAAATTATTAGAAAATTAAAATATTTTTATTATTATTGATATTGATTTAAATATTAAAAAATAATAATGATAATCAATTATTAAATAATAATCAATTTTGGAATGTTAAAGCTTTTTTTTTAAATATAAATCACAAATAGATAATTTAACATAATTTTCAAATCTTTTAGATTTCAATATTAGAAATTAAATTAATCAAGAATTTGTGAGAATTTTTCATTATGATAATTTAAAATTTAGATAAAATAAAATCAAAAAATAAGTCTTAATTTGAAAATGTCTTTTAATTAGGTTCAAACAAGGAAGGCTACTTATTTAAAAGCAGTATCCAGGAAAGTCAAAGGATATCTTAATGTGATAAATTCATTGGCTTTAGTCTCATACACCAATGCAGGACTTGCAGTCTTTTTGAGGTATGGAGTGTTACTGCATAACCATACACATGCAGTCTGTGTGAAACTGTGCATGTACACAGTGCAGTGATTACTGCACTGTATTTGTACTGCTGCAAAGTTGTACTGTAAGAGCTTGGTACTGCATGTGACAATACAGTAATCTGGGTTACTGCAACCACACTGAAAGTATTTGGGATACATATGGTATTTTATAAACCAGCTTTAAATTAAATTATTAGCAGAAACTGCAAGAAATATTTTGAATCAACACTTTCAATATTGAAAATTCAGAGTAGCCACATAAGTCCTCAATGATGATTTGACAATCATGATATTTATTTACATGCAATGTAAAATCACAAAGCAGGTGGACAGTACAGTAAAAGGAAAATAAAGCCATAAGATTGGATTGGAATAGTAACAATGGTTATGAATGAGATAAGCAAATCATAAATCCCTTAGTGGCCCATGTGGCTGATGCGCCCACTCTTTCAGGCAGGTTAGATGAAAGATTGTTTTGTGATTAAGGGAGGACCTAGTAGGGGTGACAATCCAACCACTGAGAGAAAAGACCCTTTCAACTGCAGCAGATGAGGCTGGTATGGACAAGTATTGTAATGAAATAGGTCCAAGAATAGGAAGGTTTCCTGAAAGTATTTGACACTATATCCTGGCATTAGCAAGTGTTGAAACAAAATAGTAAACAGAAATTGATATAACTCACCTTCCAATAACTGATAATATCCTCATTAGGTGCAATAGGCCAATTATTCCCCAAATATTCAACCATCTAATCACATTGGCATGTTACAAACATGTGGGCTTGAACTTTATCAATGGGAAATTTGGTGTATTGCTGCAAGATACTCTGGCAATGAGTACCTTGGGTTTGGTTGGAATTTTTGTTGGCCAATGAGGTCTCACCCTTGTTTGTGTCTTTGGTGAGATTTAGCTGTTCAAAGTGGTAATGGTACTCAGCAGTAAGGCTTTCAATGGCTTCTTGGGAGCGCAAGGTTGAGATGTTCATCTGAGCTAGGATAGATTGGCAATATTCAGGGTCTAATACACATGCTATTATGGAGCCATTGTTTTCTGTCTCATATTTTATGTACTTTGTGAGTTTATCCGCAGCTTCTTGGAAAGCAGTCGCCCAATTGGGGTTTGTCTTGCTTGCCCAACAGAGGAGTTCTCCTTGTATTGAATGATAAAATGGTAGAACCAAATGCTTGGTTGGCCGATTGGTTTGGAATTCCATACATGCATCTTCTAATAGCTGTAATATGAGCTCGATTTATTCCATTTCTGCCCAAGTTTCTTCACTCAAGGGCTCTATGTTGGACTCGACTGATTGAGTATACAATATGATGGATGCCTTCAAATTCTGCACCCTTTGGATTTGATAAAGGAAGCAATTCCACTGTGTTTTAGGAATACTAAGGGGAAGGAATTTTGGGTCCTTGGCTTCATCACAAATGCATTTGAAAAGCTCTCGTTGTTTTGGTGAAGATTGAATATGGGAGCACAGGTCCCTCAGAACTTGTACCACTGTCTGGCTATGTGGGATTCCACGAGTTTCCACTTGTGGAAGGGGATTTGGTGAGCCAACAAAGTTGTCATCTTGTTAGTTGGTCTCATTGATTTTAGTGTGCTGAGTTTCAATTGATGCTTCATTTAACATCGGATACCTCCCAGGGGAGATATCATGGACCATATTGAATGAGGCCACAAGATCTGTGACCAAAACGGGCATTAGTGATCTCATGTCTTATCAATACTAGTACTTTACTCACTCTTCTTGGGCTTGTCCTGTGCCTCAAGTGATTCTTGGTCCATGGCGACATAATGGTCAAAATAGGGATAGTCGTCCTTGGTCAAGGCGTGGATGTTTGATAAGAAATCCTTAGCTACTAAACAAAGGACATGACATGCACAGTGATTAAATCTCTCTTGCTTAGGCCAAGCCACACCTCCATTTGAAAACTTGGCTTGTAGGCACATTGCCATTTATAAATTTCTGGATGCATTATCGCTGGTGATCAAGTAAGATTGATTCATCATTGATTGTTCTTGTAGGGAATCCCAAAAGACGTCTGCAATGGAGTCCCCACTGTGACTTCCAAAGAGAGACCCAAATGCCAATAGTCGATGTTCAAACTGGAAGGAGCAATAATCTAGCCATTGGATAACAATAGCCAGGTAAGACTCATTGCAGTGTCCAACAATTTATGGATGCACAGATTACCCGGCCATGCAGCAATTTCTTGAGCTCATCAAGTAGTCTTGCTTTGGATTTGTAGTACAACGTGTTAGCTATGCTGGCCATTGAAAATTGGGTGCCATCTCGCAACGCACCATCATTAAAGGTGCCAAAAGGTAGGTTCTTTTCAATGATGCCAATAACCAATTCCTTCTGAAAACAATCTTGGAATTTCACTAGGTCCGAGATGTTAGCGTGAGGATAAATAGCCCCTGGGCTCTGAAGTGCCCATGCCTGATATTGGCCTTTACATGCTATTCTATTTTTATTGAGATTTGATGAGTTTCTTTGTGCAATATTAATTTGCACATTGCAATGATTGCATTTGTAGATGAATTGCATCATTTTTCTCTTGTGATCCCATGTTCCATTGTTAGAGGTAAGCTACACATGAAGAAAAGGATAACATTATGATCAGAATGTGCTAATGCATGTAACAAGAGAATGGCTCACCTTGAAGTAATTGTACACTGATTATCTGACTGATTTTTACGGTGAGTCTTTGCATTGAGCAACCAATTCGTCTGTTGAAGAATCAGTGGCCCCACTCTCCTGGACAGCCTCCTCATCTTTCACCCTATTAATTATGTCAGGGCCAGTCAATACCAAGCTATGACTATGGGATGGAGTGGTCGTAACTCCAGAGTTAAGTGATCCTTGTGAACTGTTAGGGTGATAAATGCGAGGATGTTTTCTCCTATGCAAGTTGGAGTCATTATGGATTGGATTCATCTCTGGTCTTAGAGATTGAGGAGGATGCGATGAACCACTAGCATCTGTACGTAGAGTTTTTCAAGGAAGAAATTGAGAGAGAATTTTTTCAGTTGTATACGAATCAAAGTAGCTTATTATATAATAATGACAAAATGAAAAAACCATACAATTAATGGAAAATGAAAAAATAATAAACAACGACAAAAATCCTTTTGCGCAATCTTCAATAGGATACATAAGCAAATTTCAACTGGTGGGGTGCTGAGTTTGCCAAAGGCTTTCTATGGTTCATCTTTGCTTGGGTACGGATGGTTATTGCACACACCTATCAAGGTTAAAAAACTGTCCATTGTTAGCTACATTGACTTCCTGGCTCCAATACGGTGAGAAAGTGAAGCACATGTCTTGCAAAAGATTGCTTTTGTGACTCTTGAGCTTTCTTGGATGGTTGTGTTGAGAAATTTCCACAAAATGAGCAATAAAAAAGGATTTAGGCCTGGTTTATGATTGGGTTTTGAATGGATTTTGAGATTTATTTTGAATTTATTTGGAATTTATTTTTTTCGTAGAAAATATTTCAAAAGTCTTTGTGCGTTCATGATTCATGGTTCAACATCTATTTTTTTTCACAATTACATAATTTGTATTTGTTTATTGTGATTAATTACTGTGTAATCATTACTTCCAATGGAAGGCGGTGTGATCATTTATGGAATGGCAAGCATAATGATGGCAACCTTGTTCAGCTTAGCATGGTATCATAAATATAGGCATAGACAACGACAAGCAATTCCAAGACTGGGGTGTTTCAACCCATGGTATCAAGAGGAACTATTCAATGAAGGACAACTTATTGGGCTTTTTCAAATGGGATGTCAAGATCTTTTTTCATTAGAATCAAGCCTCACTTTACATGTCAGCAACGGATCTCATCAAGATATCAGGGGACTAACATTAGAAGAAAAATTGGGTGTCACCCTTTATCGACTTGGCCATGGAAGTTCTTATGAAACTGTGGGTCATTTATTTAATATTGGTAAGTCAATGGCTTACAAGGCGTCACAAGCAATGGTTCAAGGGATACTGGTTGTTTGGCATGATCTAACCATAACGTAAGTGCGCAATTGTTTTATACGTGTATAAAAATAATGAATTGGTTTTGGTTTGGAATAGATTGCCAAATGTAGAAAATGAGGTGGAGTGGGAGGTGATCAAAGAATCCTTCAAACGACGCCAAGGACTCACAAACATTATTGGGGCCATTGATGGGACCCATATACCTATCATTCCACCACCAAACAATGAGTGGAAGTCATAGGTAAATTGTAAGGGCTGGCATTCAATTGTATTTCAATGCATTGTGGATGGCCATGGTAACTTTCGCAATGTAAGTTCTTCAAAATACAATTGATGGGTACCTATTAGTCAATATTCTTATGATGTTAACGTAGGTATATGGAGGTCTCCCTGGCTCAATTCATGATAGTTGTATTTTTTGTAAATCACAAATAGGACAAGATTTAATAAATGGAATTGCATGATTACCACCCAATTGTCTATTGATTGGTGATTCAGGATATTCTTCCAGATTACCAATTCTAACACCTTCACGTAATCAGAAAGATGTGGAACATATGAATTTCAATAAAATTCACTCGTTGACATGGTGAGTAAAAACTTATTTTTTCTTGGGATATATGCAAAATATGATAAATTAATAATTTCTTAACAGTATAGTAGTAGAACAAGCATTTGGGCAATTGAAGAATTGTTTTAGGTGTTTGTTGACACCACAAGCAATTTTACCATTGCATACAGGAAAGGTAACTGTAGCATGTTTGATTTTACACAACATATTGAATAAACAAGTGGGGAGGTTTCTTATAACGTGTAATGGATAAATTGAAATCAGATGGTGGCTTTAAAGACTTTGTAATTATAACCAAGGTAAGTTCAATTGTTTAAGGTAAAAATTCAAATAAAATTGACAGTGGTCATCAAAATTGATTATATTGTTGCTCAATATGTTAGGAAAGTATCCTTAATTACTCTCAGGAGGCATGGATAATCTGGTTAAAGTAGGTACATATAGATATCTATGCGATTGAAGGCTGTTTTTTTTTATTTGGAGAATATCAGGTTGGCGGATTTAGTCATGTGTCATGTTTGTTGCAATGGAGGGTTATGATGTATGTTAAATAGAATCCCTACATGATTGCCAATTGAAATATTATGAGTACCATGGTAATTATAAGAGTAATAAAAAATAATAATAATAAATCAGAGAGAAAACACAAAAAAAATGCTTGAAAGGATGCCAAAAGCAAATGCCACACATGATTACAAGGGCTCATGAACTCACTTTCTTATAACAAATCTAATAAGCGCTCCTCCAGTTTTTTAAATTTGGCAAGATAATCTTGTTTGAGGCAGTTGAGCATTTGATCATGCAATGCATGATTCACATGTAATTGAAGTATGTCTGCATTATGTAAGTCAATTTGCCTTTGCAGAAAGGCATTATCATCTGCTATCATGGCAAATTGACGTATTTTACATTGAATACTTGTGATCATCTCTTGTTGGCAGAATCATGGAGCTCTTCAGACTCTTCATTTGAATGAGTCATTTGCCATTATTAATAGACTATGAAATTTTTCACAGATTCTTCAATACCTGAGGTATGAGTTATGATTTGGAAGAGAGTATTTTAAAGAACTCTGTATGAGTTATTATTGAAGATATCCAACAAAGTTTGGTTAGAAAATAAGGGGCAAGCATTAAGTATCCCGGACTTTCATAGTGAGCCATCCTGTGTTATGGCCCATTCTCGTGGGTATTATAAGGACCATTCCAGTGATTGCATTTCATACATTGCTCCTAAAACCCTCCTTCACCACACAGGTATTTAATGGGTCATGTGGTTTATGATTATTTGTCAAGATGTCACCTTTGGGCAAATTCTGTTAAAAAATCACCTTATTGATAATCACCCATCTTTTTCTTTTCATTTCATATTCATACAAGAATTTTTTCCTTTCTAGAAGTAAAAAATTTGCAGGTCACAAGCCAAAAAATACAACAACATTTTGCAAATCTAATTGTGTTAATGCTTGTAATACAAACCATATGCCTAATCTCCATTTTCCTTTGCACTGTTCCCCTTTGAAAACATCTTCAAGTTACTAACTTGCCCCTGTCAAACAACAACATTGCTATTCAACCTTTTTCTTTTTCCTTTATGTTTTTTGGGCATTGTAAATGTTACTTACTTTGCTGATTCTTTATCCTTTGGGTAATTGATCTTGGTCAATCCCAGTGACCTTTGCAAGTAATGTCATCATGAACATGTTCATTTGATCATTGCAAGCCTTTTCTTCTTTACAACGCTCCTCTTCCCATTCTAAGTGTCTCTCTTCTCTTGCGTCTTCCTGTGCCCTTTGAAATCAATCACATTCATCTGCTTGTTCTTGGCCATTCTGTAGCATGAGCATGAGAGGACTTAACATTCTCTGCATGTTACTACTCATGTTACTCATGAATGATTGATCCTGGCGTGTAGTATCCATGCTCAAGCTGGATGATTGACTCATTGATTCGCGCCGTCACAATCCACTTTTTGATGGTTTTTGTGAAGTTGAGCATACTGGATGAAGTGGGAATATGTATTCATTATGACTTATTTCAACATCCTCATGAGCATTCCAACTTTGTGTATTGTCATTTTCACTTGCTGATTGATCCCCACTGTTGGACATATTATCTTCTCTTCTCTCGTTTTCATTATTTTCTAAGTTTTGCGTATTTCCTAAAGCGGTCAATGGTTGTGGGAATGCCCCTGACTCCATTCCCATGGCATTCAAGCCACAGCTATTTGTATTGATCCATTTTAACATTTCATATATCTGTGTATAATCCACATGGTCAATACTTACGTATCATTTAACATGTCAAAAGCAAACCTACCTCCTGAGTCATGTGATGCCGTTGTAATTGCACAAATAACCCTCCCCCCCGATGCATTGCATGACTCCTTTATAATATAATAGAAATGTTTAATTAGAATCATTCCAATGCATTAATTAAAATTACTAACCCTAAAAGTTGTCTTCAACACCTTATACCCCCGATCCAATGTCTCAAATGTCAAATTCTTCAACATAACATAGTCATGTTTCCAATGTTCATGACTTTTAAAATATCGCGACCACGGAACGAAACCCAGCGATGTACTCTCCATATTTTCAAAATCCATTTGCAGTTCCATCATCAAGTCAAGCAACTCCTTTGTACTATCTTCACTCGAAAAGAAATGACTCTTTCACTGCTTCTGGGCCTCTTGAAGGGCCAGACGGCTCTCTGCTTGTTGCAGTCGTTGAGCCTCTGCATTCACTCATTCGTTTAATTTTTTTTGTTGTTTCAGTGACCACTTGTGTTCTAGTTTTTGATGATGTAGTTGGGCCTCTTCATTGTCCTGAGGCTTGACTTGGCATTTCTTCCATGGTCTCTTGACTTTCCATTTGTGTTTCTCTGATAGAAATGATGGATTTGTCTCCATGATTCCTGTTGAAGGTAGGTGAATTGGGCGACTCTGGCGTATCATCCTGATGAAATAGTGGTCTTGATGGGCCTTCATAAGTTGTTACAAGTGAGTTTGGAGTCACCTCAGTCATTATATCACATGTGAGAGCAATCAATTCAAAGATAAAATATTTAGTTAAATCGATAATAAAAGTTTTAAGTAAAATTATTTGTTGATGTAACTCAAAACAAGGATCAATTGATTTGAGATGATTTCATAAAAATTTTGAAATATTCTTTACGAAAAAATAAATTTAAAAAAAATTCCAAATAAATTCCAAATAAATCTCAAAATCCGTTCAAAACCCGATCATAAACCGTGCCTTATATTTTCAGCGATATATTCGAATTTAGCTTCCAAGGACGCGTGCCGATTTCTCTGCAGTTGACTCATTGGCGCAGAAGTATTAACCAGATATGCAGTATGGACTGCATATCTAGCTTTGGTAATATTTGCCTTGTGCAATGCCAGTTGTAATGTTCATTTCACAATACGAGTATTGACTCTGGCTGAGTAATACTGCAAAGAAGTATTACTCTGTTGCATACTTTGGAGTCTACGCAGTGCAAGTCCTGCATTGTCATACACTTCTTCAGATGAAGTACAACTGGCTTCAGATTTGGCAAGGTTTCTCTATCGCAACGTCTCAGAACAGGGACTGGACTTGTTTGGTGAATTAAATCTTTTTGTTATGCTTACAAATAAGATTTATTAATTTCTTGAGATCTTGTGCAAGTGGTAACTATATAGGATTTCTTGATGAGCTTGCCACAGAATTCCAAGGTCTATCAATCTCAGCTTTTGTTTCTGAGTATGGATGCTCTAACGCCAAACCACGTCAATGGGCAGAAGCAATGATCATCTTCTCATCCAAAATGAGTGATTCAGGGTCAGGCTGCCTGGCCTTCGACTATTTTCCAACTCCCAATGGATATGGTTGGTTTCTAAGAACTTCTTTGGGGTCTAAGCCTGAAAATGAGCTCAAGTTGATTGAAGAACTATTTGGGCAGGTCTAGTCAGCTTTGATGATAGAAATCAGTCCACATTCACTCAAGACTTCATTACTCTGGCCAAACAATACAAGACCTGAAGCCTGCAGATGATACGCTGCTTCCTTGTCAGCTCAAGCAAGCTGTTGAGCCTGAAAAAGTCCAAGATCTCATAGATTTTACATGCAGTGTATTGAAGAATCCAGTCAGCTCAAGTAACGATTATGCCTGTCAAGCCATCATGTCTTCTCAAAATGACCGAATTGATTATGGCATTCTATCATCATGCTCTCTTTCAACTCAACTAAATTATTTAATGTCAAACCATTTTCTTCAAAGTGAAAGTGATTCAAAAGGTTGTGACTTTCTCGGTAATGCAACAATTAAATTTAAAGAAATTAATAAATCAATAAATCAAGTTGATAAAGAGTTCAACAAATCCTTTGAATTAACCCCCTTATGATAACTTTTTAGGGAATCTACTTCGTAGCAGTAGTGGCACAATTGACACCGTAATACCTAATGTGCTAAATTCTACAGATTATAAACTTTAGCTAGCGGAAACGAGTAAACATAATGCAATATCGATTAATTTATCTCTACTTTTCAGTGAGGTTCTTCTTTCTAAATAATAATATCATTAAAAGAAATAATAAACTAGAAAAAAATATCTTTTACTCATTCTTTTTTTTTTCTAAAAATAATTATAATTTATTATTAAAATTCAAATGATTTTTTTGTGAGGATAAGAGTTTTGTATTTGAGTAAAAGAATAGATCACGACAAGATGTAATCATACATGAAGAACAAAGAACATAAGAAAAGACTAACCTGTGAGGATAAGAGTTTTGTATTTGAGTAAAAGAATAGATCACGACAAGATGAGGAGACAAAGTAATACAAGGTTATGCTATTTAAATAGACTGAGTCATCTTGGTCGTGATCGTAAAAACTCGGCTTAATTATCCTCACAGGTGTACATGAAGATAGACTTTAGATAACTACAATCGTCATGGTGTTAAAAGTATACGGTGATCTCAATACCATGGTTTTACTATTTTAATTTACAAATTACTATAAACATGTTTTGCTAAAGATAATCTTAACTGTTGCTAATGATAATCTTGATAATCTTAACATTTTTTGCTTTTTTTTCTTTTTATTTTTTTTAATTTTAATCATTTTAAAATTTCTATTAAAATAATAATTAAAATTCATTAGTTTTAAGAAACAAACCAACAAAAAAATAACACTTTTTTTTTGAAATTTGTATTATTTATTTATTTATTTTTATAAAGATAAAATTTCTCTTTTAATAATTTCATTTCCTTTTATAAAATATAATTAACAAAGAAAAAAATTCATGTATCATATATATGAATGTATATTTTTTTTATTTGTTTTCAAAAAAACAATAATTAAATCCTACCATTTCAATTTATTTTGAATGAATAATATCAAAAAAAAACATAAGTTTATTTTTTTTATTTTTTTTATTTTTTTTATTTTTTTTATTTTTTTTATTTTTTTTATTTTTTTTATTTTTTTTATTTTTTTTATTTTTTTTATTTTTTTTATTTTTTTTATTTTTTTTATTTTTTTTATTTTTTTTATTTTTTTTATTTTTTTTATTTTTTTTATTTTTTTTATTTTTTTTATTTTTTTTATTTTTTTTATTTTTTTTATTTTTTTTATTTTTTTTATTTTTTTTATTTTTTTTATTTTTTTTATTTTTTTTATTTTTTTTATTTTTTTTATTTTTTTTATTTTTTTTATTTTTTTTATTTTTTTTATTTTTTTTATTTTTTTTATTTTTTTTATTTTTTTTATTTTTTTTATTTTTTTATTTTTTTATTTTTTTATTTTTTTATTTTTTTATTTTTTTATTTTTTTATTTTTTTATTTTTTTGAATTAAATTTTGCTATTTTTATATGTTTTCTTAATAATCAATATATAAGATATGAACCAAAATAAAAGAAAAATCAAAAAAAAATATTTATATGAATTTATTGTTATTTTTATTTGTTTTTATACTTTTTTTTGAGAAAATTATTGATATTATTATTATTTGTATTATTGGAAGAATTCAGATTTCCAATAATCTGTTTTTTTAAAGATTTTTTCTTTTTGATAAAAATATTTGTAAATTCACATTAACTCTCTTATTTTAATAAATTTATCAAAGTTTAAATTAATTTATCAAACTTGAGTAAATTAATATAAGGAAGGTTTTTTTTGAAATTTGAATTTAAAATAAGAAAAATTGAGATTAATAAAGCTTTTCAAATAATATTGCTCTCCTCAAATAAAAACATTTTTTTTTTGTTTTTTTTACGAATTAATTGACTTTTTTAATTATTTATTTAAGCTTGATTTATTGAATTAATTTTGTTTATTTTGATACCAAAAAAAATAAATGAAAATTAATTTAATATGAATAAGATTAATATTTTATTTTTTTTTTTTGAAGCATATCTTAACCACACACCCTGTTTTGAAAAAAATTAAGAGAGCTCCAAAATAAATCACAATCTCTCAATTTTAGAGAGAAATAATTATTCGGTTTATTATAATTAATTTAAAAATATTATCCTTTTAAATGGTCTAATGTATAAAATGTTAACTCCTCTTAATCAAAATTTTGAGCCACCCCAAAAAAGGAATCTTTTGAATAAATGGTATTCCTGGAATTGATAAAAAGAAAAAACAATCAAGACCCCATTCTTTTGAAGAGCCAAAGAAAGAATTAATAAAAGAAAGGTAAAAATCATGTTATTTTAAGGTTTTTTTTTCAACTATATCAATGGAGAGGTATTTTTACACCAAAGTAAAATACAAAAGTACTTTGATATAGTGTACTGTAAGCTATGTGTAATGTTAAAGTAGTTGTAATTTCATTTTGATGTTTTTTTTTCATTTAGAAAAAGTTAATTTAAATTTTAGAAGACTTAATTGAAATGAAAATTCATTTTTTGAATCTGTTTATTTGACTTTAATATCTTGACTTTTTTGATTAATTTAAAAAAATAAAAATAATAATCAAATATACTTTTTAAGATTTAATAGTCAATTTTTATGATAATCTGATGTTTGTTAAGAATATCATCCACATAGAGTTTTTTTGGCATAATCTAATAACTTGTTTTAATGGAAGTAATTATAAAAGAAAATTTGTTTTTTGATAAAGTAAAATCTCTATTCTAATAAAAACATAATAGAATTAGCAGTTTTGAAGAGCTAATTTGAGATTTATATCAAAATCTCATTTAGATAAAGAAAAATATAACTATTTTTCTCAAATGAATCACTTTATATTCAATTTGGTTTATATTAGAAGGAAAAATTTCAATTGAATTATTCTATTAAACTCAAGAATTTTGAATAAATTGATATTAATTTATTTATTTTGGAAAAATTAAATCTAGATTTAATCTTCCTTTTGTAAAATTTCTTTAAATATCAGGGGTTGTCAAAGTTACCAAATCCCACACTAAAAATCCTGAGTTTTTTTTCTTCCAAATTCAGAACTAACTTTCTGGGATTTAGGAAATCCCAAACTTTAATAGGTGTGATATTTTGAGGTACAAAAAACCAGAGTTTTTGGTTCTAAATGAAATTTTGGGAGACTAAAGTCCTGCCTTTAGCTTCACTTAAAGTCTCATTTTTTTTATGCACAAATCAGTAAGTGCATGTTAAATTGAATAAAGCTTCCCCCAAAATGCAAAAAATCTGAATACCCTGGTAGTTTATTAAAGTATACCATTTCAAATTGCATTGGTTACATATGTTTTCTTTATTTACAATTCCAAAGGCATTGCAAAGGTTACCTTTACTTCAGACATTAAAATCACTGCAGTTCATCAATTCTTTTAGCTCTGATAGTGATTATTATAGCCAGGAAGATATAAATATATCAGATATGATGAAATTACAAAGATATATCAATACTTGTACAAGATATCTATCAACTTACATATATACAATGAATGATTTACAAACCTTATCATCTGAAAAGTTCTTCCAACTTTATTACACAACACATGACTAATTCAAAAAATTGGTTTAAAATTCAAGATAATGAAACCTTTCAAAATTCATCACAAAAAAAAACACAATACTGCCATAAAATTGGCTTTGGCAATATCAAGGTTAGGATCAAATGAAAATGGGGCTTTTTTAGGAAAGATTGGAATGTTGTTTGGAATTAGTCACAGGAATATCATTTTGTACACTCAAAAAGTGATTTGCATATTAATGAAGCTAAAGGGAAGAATGATTGTTTGGCCAACAATTGACCAATGAAGAGAGATTTCTCAAGTTATGCAGGCAGAAGGCTTACCTTAATGAATTAGATTTATTGATGGGAATCTCATACCATCATCACAATGGACCCCCAATGATGGTGGATCCTATTTTGATCATAAAAAGAGGTAAGATTTTGGACTTTAATACTTGACTTAATTTTTACTGATTGTTCAAACTTAAGGTATTATATGTCAAAAAAACTGGTTTGTGATATAGAAAACCAATTCACTGTTCTACATGTGGGTTTTACTGGGTCACTTCATGATTCAAATCTATATCAACATATGAGAATAGCAAGAAACCCTCAAAGAGTTTATTAAAAAGATCAGTAATTATTAGCCAATTAAGCATATGCAAGCTCTCCTTGAGTTGTTCCAGCTTGTAAGGGAGTTGTGGAACAGAATGAAGACAGCTATACTTTCAATTAATTTATATCAGAATCAAGGCTTAGAATTGCGTATAAAATCAGAATTTTGAAGGGGTGGTGGTTTTCTCTAAGGGAAATGAAAACTGAAATTGGGCATAACTAAGAAATCCAATACTTTGTTAGTTGGGTTGTTTCTTGTACAATTTTACATAATGTGTTAGCACAAATTGGAGAGGAATAGTTTGATTTATATGAATATGATGATCCACCACAAGCAGAAAATCTTTAATATAATGACAATGTGCAAGATCTTGTAAAGATGCATGATAAAGTTAAACCTATTCCTT
Organism: Austropuccinia psidii; assembly: GCA_023105745.1. Taxonomy (NCBI): domain Eukaryota; kingdom Fungi; phylum Basidiomycota; class Pucciniomycetes; order Pucciniales; family Sphaerophragmiaceae; genus Austropuccinia; species Austropuccinia psidii. Next base: position 6,623,856 of record JALGQZ010000016.1, on the reverse strand, counting down.
TGGCATGTAAAGATCATCAATTGTAAATTTTCTCATGAAAATTTACTTATGTGATAAATTTAAATGACTAAAACAGAGTGGAGATGTTATTGATAAAAAAAAACTATTCAAAACCATTAATTTTTCAGCTCTTTTTTGGTCCTGCATATTTCTTTCAAAGTAATCATTGTGTTTTGAATTAATTTTGGTAGGCATTATTTTTTAAAATCTCTCACCTACATTAAATAATTTATGGTTTATTTGAAAAGAAAATCCAAAATGAGTAATTTCTTTATGATTGAAAATTCCTGCATGAGGTTTTGTTGTATGATGAACCATTGATGATTACTTCCAAAGTATTTTCATGATTCCAGGTATTTTTGAAAAATTGATCTCCATTTTCTATTTGGGGAAGTGCAAGCAAAGTCCAGTTGGATGTGGATGAAAAAATCCTTTTGGAAACATAAGAAAATATACCATAAGTCCAGGAATTGAGATAATTGAAATATTGATGTGTCTTATTCAAAAATACATCTCAAGTGAGAATGAAATTGGTAAAGGATTTGAGTTCTTGTTTGTTATTGGCCAAAGTAAATTTGAGGTGACTGAAACTTGGTAATTTTTCAGCTTCAATTAATGCTCAATTTTCATTTCCTGCTAATTTGAAAAAATGACAAACTCTAGAATAAATGAGATTGTCATATTGTTAAAGTTTTGACCATTAATTATTATCTGTTTTGATTTCATGAGGTGCAAAACAAAGTTTTTGAGAGTAAACACCTATAATTTTTTGATTTTATTTGTAAATAATAAAATAAAAAAGGAAAAAATATGACACACCTGAAGATTTTCCAGAATCAGAACCAGGAAAAAATCCAATACCTTTCATAATTTCACTTAATACATTTTTATCAGTTTTAATTTCTTGCCAACTTTGAGATAAGCTCATTAAAGTGATGATAAGGCTTTTTAGGATATTAAAGTTTCCAGATGAATTATTAAATGGGGTGATTTAATAAGTGACAAAAGGTAAGAAAGGCTTCTTGGTTTGATCAATTATTACATAAGGGTGGGGTAGAGTGTTTAGTCATGGAAGTTTTAACCATGTGGCATCTGTCGTTTTCTCATCAATTGAGATGGATGAGATATTTTAATATGATCTGTTGGAATGGCAAAGTTGAGAAATGATCTGTTTTGAATCATCAATATGTTGTTTTTGGCTTTGGGTAAGTTTTCTTTTATGATAAATTTGGTATTATTAACCTTATGACGTTCTATATTTGGTTTATTTCTAACCATGAGATCAAGAGGAGTAATAAGAGTGTCATCATATTCCAAATCATTATGATGATGTACTGAATCTGTTTTAGTCCAAACCATGAATGCATATGAATGATTTTGAGAGAGAGAGAGAGCAGGAGTGTTTTTTTTGAATTTCAATGATGATGGAAGGGGAGTGATATGAAATTACATTTCCAAAAAACACTTATAAATAATCCACCCCTATATTGAAAAAAAGGAAAAAAGTTAAGAAAATAGAAGTTAATAAAAGTAATCAGCATCATCATATTATATCATCAAAAAAAATCAACATTGAATTCATGATTATAAAGAAATAAAAAAACAGGATGATCAGTCATTATCATAAAGAAATAAAAAAATGAAAAAATAATTATCATCAGAAAATAAAAAAAATGAAGAGAAAGATCAGCATTATTGATCATTATCATCAAGAACTTCAAAAAAACAAAAAAAAGAGAAAGATTAGTAAGTATCATCAAGGAATTAAAAAAATCAAAAAAAGATGATGATGATCAGTCATCATCATAAGAAAATGAAAAAATCAAATGGTTAGTATTGATGATGAAGGAAGTAAAAAAATCAATAATAAGAAAACATGAGGAACAAAGAATAAAAAGACATTGTTGTTGGGTTTCATAATGATTGATGATGAAAATCAATTAAAAACAATTTCATTGCCTGATTGAGGGCAATTAAGAAGTAACAATTAAAGAAAATCCTAGAATAGATTTGGAATTAATTTGGATTGTTTTTGCAGGTAAATTTCCTAGAACCTCCCAGAGTGATATTTGGGAGGTTCTAGCTAATATTGATGGACTTTGGTGGGAGGGTTGGGTGGCTTTGAGGGTAATAGGATGGTGAGTGATGGGTGATGGGGGGTTGGAGCTGGCAGAGGTGGGTGTGAGATGGATATAGGATGATGATGATGCTGGTTAAACAAAAAAAATTTAAACATAAGAGGATTAAGAGAAAAAAGCCTGACCTGATTTTGTTTAATGAAAATCAGAAATTGAAAAAAAGATTTAAACATCTATAAAAAAAGAATGAATCAGTTTTGATGAGAGATTTGTGAGTGAATAATCGAAATATATACCAGTCTTTTTTGGATCAAAAAAATTGGAGTAATTAAAATTAAAAATTATGAAACAAAAAATTAAATTAAAATAAGAGGGAGCAATGAAATTGAATTTGAAAAAAAGTTGAAAAAAAAATCAAGAGGGAGAAATTAAATTGAATTTAAACAAATTTTTTTATTGGTCTTTGGGAAATAAAATTTCAATGCAAAAGTTGCCACAATTCCAATTTTTTGAAAAATTGAATTTCAATTTTTAAATAAAAAATCCAATTTAAAATTTGTACCCCAATTACAAATAATAATCATTTGTATTTGTCAAAACACCCAATTTAAAATTATAACACCTCAAAAATCCCTTTAGATGAAAAGTAATTAACACTTTGTCTGAATCAGCCCAAAATTTCAATTTGAATATAAAATTGAACTTTTCAAAATAAACTTTCATTTTCACATTACTCTTTGGAGATCCAAATGACACAGGGGATAAACCCTGGAAAATGAATTTGTGTCATAACCAACAAATTAATTCCTTGACCTCAACATATAAGTGCATTTATCATTACTTGGAACCATTGAATATTTGATATGTTGTATGTATGTGTTTCCAAATAAAAATTAAATTACTTATACCTAATACATTATGAGGAAACATTATTTATTTATTGATTAATGTCAGAATATGTTTGAAATCTGAAATTGGCTTTCTTGATGACAATGCTGCTATAGTGAAATTCATCTGGAATTTCTTTCATTCAGCTCCAATCCACAATTCCATTTTCTTTTTCAAAGTCATATTTCATGTTGTGTTTTTTCTCATAAAACTCCATTTGTTTTTGTAAATTCACTTCTTCAAACTGTTGATTTTCAATATTCCTCACTTTCTCTTCATTCCACCTCTCCTTGTACCACTCTAAACAAGCATTATTACTTGCTTCACAGGCTGAGAACCATATTTTTTGTCAGTAGGATTGATCAGAATAACAATAATTTCAAGAAATACCCTTTTTCCATGATTAAAGAAGATGTGCATATGTAGGTGCAAACATATCAATTGAACTTTTCCTAGATCTGCTCTTGTCATTCAAGTTGGGAGTCAATTATTGATTATGATTTTGTGTTGAATGTGTTATGGACTTCTTTACCTGGTAAAAGAAGAAGTAATCAACATTGGCTTTTAAGAATTTCAGGCTTAATAATACTTACTGATTCATCATGAAGGTTTCCCACTTGAACTAATCATAATCATTATTAAGCAAAGGATCAAGATTGAGAGGTAATTCCAAACAGTTATTATCCTTTAAAATTCAAATTAGCTTTAATAATATCAGGTAAAAAGAGAAAGACATGATGACTTACCTTATTCCTCAAAGGTTCATAATCATCATCAAAATATAAGCTGTCCTTTTATTGCAAATGATAGCTTACAATGGGAGTGATATTAGGATTGTGGTCAAAGAGAACATCCATTTTGGCATAGAAAAGACACATAACTTCAAGCTTTTCACTCATGGATTTGATACCTTTACTCTCATCTTCTTTGGCTAGTCCAGCCCTGTGAGCTTTGAGGTATATTCTACATACCCAAATAGGCCACAATTATCTTAAGAATAAATTCTGAATTATGCATAACTCATAAGTCATGCATAGATCCAAAATTAATCATTTTTGATTTCAGAAAAGATGAATAGCTTTTTATTGAGTAAGTAAATCCATGGATTCAAGGCCAGATCTGGATTCTACACAAGAATTTACCTAGGGTAGCTCCATGGAGTGAATAGGCTCAAATTAACTCTTTGAGGTGGTAATATGGAAAATACTTCAATACCACATTATCAATACCGCATAAAAGATCCATGAGAATTTTTGTTTTTCTTAATTTCACACCAAAATAATGGGAATGTGAGAAATCCCATGTTACATATACACTAAGAATAGTGTTATGCATGTTTTTGGCACTTAATATCATGGTATTCTTCCATGGACTTTTGGTACACCCATAGTGGATATCTCACTTGAAGCTTAAATTTATATTTTGACTTGAAAAATAAGCAAGGGGGACAAAAGACATCAAAGAGAGCCAGGGTACCCAACTTCTGAGGCCTCAGATGCATGGAAATCTCAAAAGATTGGATCCATGGCTGATCTTGGCCCAATTAGTAATCTAAAACACTTTGGGAACTTGGTTACCATGCTACAACTACAGTAAATCTTAAGAAAATAGCAAATAACCTGCTATTTTGACATGTCAAGGAGGTAAAGAGCTACTTAGACTCCTGTAACCATGTCAATTCTTAATAAATTTCCATGGATAGACCCTGAAAGAGTAACTAAGACACTTTTTGGACTTTTATCTATTTATTTACCTCATAGCAACCAGCTAAACACTGACATTTGCAATTCTACATAGAAATGAGGTGAAAACTTAAAAAATTCATTAAAAATACAATTATTAATGAATCTCTCTGAAACATTCAGGACCAATGGAGAACTGTATCATCTATGGTACAACCAAAAAGAATTATGGTTCTACTGGTAAAATTAAAAGTCTTACTTACAGTCCATTTTTGATTATTCCACATGAAACACTGAATCTTCAAAAATTCACAGTAAATACAACCTGTGATGAAACTACCAATAAAATTGAGAACTTTGAGAAATCAATGATTATTTTGGAATAAAGGAAGATTTACAGGTGTTACTCCTTTTATTCTTAACCATATTTGGGTTGGTAGTCACGTAAAAGCATCAATTAAGTAATTATGATAATCTTATGTGACAACAGATGATGCAATCAATACTCCAAAGGGTTTATTGTTTTCTCACTAACTGGTTCTTAAGTTTGCTTCATGGAACGCCTCTGTGAGCTTTTTTTGACTTAAAATTCATTTATATCATTGTTACCAACAAGTAAGTATTAGTTAAACTATTCTTAAGTGTTTTAATTTTTTTCAGAATCAATCAGAGAGACACGAATTCATAGAATCCAACTATATATTGTTTTAATCCTGCTATAAATTATTTTGATCCCTTAAATCCACAATTCTACATCAAATTTCTCTACTTATATCTTTCAATAAGTTCTTTGGACTATAAGTGAGTCATTTATCTTTAATTCTCAAAGTTTTTATCCAAAAATTAGTTTTCTTCAAGGATTATCTTTATAATTATTCTTGCAAAAGATAATTATATATATTAAAATAATTTTATCATTTTAATAAAAGAAGTTTTTATTATTAAATTCTTTTTGTAATTGATTCTTGTAGACAATTACTTCTCACTGTTAAAATCACTAGTAGTGTTTAACATGTGAAAGAAATAATTCTTTAATTATTTAATTGTGGTTATAATAATATTTTATTATTATATTTCATAAGAACAGACATAGTACTTTTGATTAATAGTAATATTATCATCAGTTTCATAGTCAAATCTTACAAGCCCCAGTTGAATATTTGAATTTCTTTTCTGCCATATACTTCTTTTTATATGTTTTCCATTGATCTCAGATACTTCTTGAATAAAGGTTTTAGAAATGTTGTGATTTTTTTTGACCTCAATGGAAATAAGCTTAAACCCATGCTTCTTTGATAAAGGTGGCCTTCCAATTGAAGTTGAGACACTAGTACCAAAAAATGACTCAGAATTTGACTTTATTGAAAGCCAATTAATTATGGCTAAGCCAGCTAATATGTATGGAATGAGTGACCTGATGGATGACAAAGGCTTTAGGTGATCTTCATATCTGAATTTATTTGTTTTTCTTTGACACAAGGAATTATTATATGGATGAAGAAATATCAATTGTTTGTAAGATTTTTGGTATGATAATCAAAAATGGAGGGTGGAATAATATGCTGTACAGCTATGAATTGTGAATTGTGAATATCCATATGGGCTAGTTTTTAAGCTGAAATACCAGGGGACTCAGTTAAAATGCCATGTGATTTACACACAAAAAAGTTGGGTTTTAGTGTTGGAATTAAGAAGCCAAATCCCATGTTGTTTGAAGGTGGGATTTGGTGACTTTGACACCCCCTATCAATAATTTTGGACATAAAATACCTAATCCTTTATTTTTAAAAAATTCACTTTTTAGATATTTATAAATGAAAAGTACTATTAAAAGTTCTTTTTTTGGAAATTTTTGATTGTGTTTTTTATTGAATACCAAAAATCACTAACAGTTTTTCATTGTTTCAAATTCTTGAAATTTAATATAATGGAAATTTTGTTTCAATTTGAGAAAGAAAAATGAGGTTTTATATTGTGTTTTTGGCTTTTTTTAGTAATTTTCTATAATGAGAAAATTATACTTTGGCTTACACATGATTTAAAAGTAATATTGTAAGTTCAATTGCATATTTTGTACTTTATTGCTATTTAAAGCTATAACTGTGGATTATATGGTTTTTTAATTTTACATTAATTAAAATATTTCAAATATTCTCGTAATATTTTTGATAATTTTTAAATAAAATTTGGATAAAAGAGAATTCAATTAATTTACAACACCCTAGAGATAATTAAAATAAATTATTGGGTATAATATTAATGATAATATCAATGAGACCCATCTGTTTTCTTACAGAACTCCATAGAAATGTAAAAACAGGTATTCACCAAGGGAAAAGATCCTTGTACATTGTATTTGAAGTAGAAAGCCTTTGAGAATATTTAAAGGGAACTGCTTTAATCTATTAATAATTATTTTTCAGCCCTTGATAACTTTTTTTTTTCAAATTTCATATTCATAAAGATATTTCTGATTGTGATTGGTACATCAAAGAATGAAGCTTATTGTATGAGAGTTGACTGAAAGATATATATAAATTATATATGTATTTTATGTAATATATTTTGGGGCCATATAAATAGTATCTATGTAATTTTTAGAAAATTAATAGGGCTTATATTTAAGAATATTAAAAATCTCAAAATTGAATGTTTTTTATAGGGTGTTGGTAAAAACACGTAAGCCCTTACGTGTTTTTACTAAAAACTTACGTGTTTTTACCAATTTATGGTAAAAACACGTAATTATATGTTAAAAAGACATAAGGGGTGGTTTTTAAATGAAATATGCCTATTTATGGCATTTTTAAGGCCATTAATGGCATTATAAATGCAATAAAGGGCATTATTAATTCCATCAATGGAATTGCTAATGCCATTTATGGTATTTTGAAGGCCATTAATGCCATTTATGGCATTGTTAAGGCCACAAATGACATTAACAATGCCATTTATGGAAATTTTAAGGCTATAAATGACATTAACAATGCCATGAATGGCATTTTTAAGGCCATTAATGCCATTTATGGAATTATTAATGTCATTTATAGCCTTACCAATTCCATGAATGGCATTTATAGCCTTAAAAATTCCATAAATGGCATTGTTATTGTCATTTTTAGTAAAAACACGTAAGGGCTTACGTGTTTTTACTAAAATATTACGTGTGTTTACCAACACCCTTTTTATATTTAAATTTCATATTTAATATGCAATTTTTCTAAAAATTATGAATTTTTAATCACTTTTTGAGAACCAAATATCATTAAAATATAATTATTTTTTATCAATTTATCATTAACTTGATATATTAGAAATAATAATTAAATTTAGTTTAATTTAAAAAAAAAAAATTTAATTGAATTATATTATTATTATTTGGTCTTTTTATTTTTTAATTTCCAAATAAACCCAAATTAAAAATAAATTGATAATAAATCTACATATTTTGAAAGAATAAAGCTTTCATTGAGTTTGAAATAGAAGCTTAGAGAATTGAGACAACAAAAATATTTTCTTCAAAACTCAATTTAAAAAAAGGAGTTCAATAAAAAGTTAATTTTTAAGTCATAGAGTTCTGGAACATGAAAGGGGAATTTTTCCCTTTGATGGTTATTGGTGTGGGTTCAACTCTTAATAGCTTATATATATATATATATATATATTAATATAAAAGCTTCTTATTAGTGTAGAGAAGCTCAAATAAAAAAAATTACCCATTGGAATATTTTACATTCAAATCTCAAGAAAACTTTGCTCCCATTTGAGAACTTGAGTTTTCAGGCCACAGGACTGGGAAGTGATTATGGCTGTGGTAGTATGTACTGAAAAAAAGGAATAAGATGTTACTGCAGAGATTTTTATATAGGTTCTGAAGCTTATTTTCTTTCAAAACCATTAAAGTTATGATGAAAGATTAAATATGTGATAAAAGGAATTCTCATCCAATGAGATTTTTTCTAAAATGATTTTGTTTTCAGATCTTAGAATTTCCTAATAAATATTTCACTAAGTACTTCTTAAAAACACATTTAAGTAGAATTTTTGCCTCATCTTTATCTTCAAATTGGAATTAATAAAAAATTAGAAAAACTCCCCTTTTTTTTATCTGAATCTTTTTATTCAAAATAAATTTTGTTTACAGTTTTTTTAACATCTTTTTTAAGATATTGAAAATTTCTTTAAAAAAAAAAAAGGTAAAAGATGAATTTTGAGTATTGATGTCTTTTTTTGTTTATTTTGGAAATAAAAACTATATAAATGAGTTAATCTTCTTACACATAATAAACCAATAATAAAACTTTGAGCCTTAGAGGTATTTTCATATACCCAAAAGACCACAAAGAATCAAATGATCTATAATTAAAAATTATAAATTTATTTTTAATATAAAAACAAAATTAAATATAAATATACAATTAAAATACAAAAATAAAGTTGATGATGAAAATTTAACAATCATTTTACATTAAAGTTCCAAAATGTAAAAATAAATTTTCATAAAAAAATTAAAATTAAAATATTATTTCGAAAAAATTTAATAAAAATAATCATAAACTTATGAAAATTGTTTCACCATTGGATTCCACATAAAAAATCAGGTGAGATCATGTCTGAGTAAAAATCCTGTAACTCAGCTCTAAATAAGCTTAAATTAAGTTTCAGTTTTTTTTGTACAAAAATATGAAAATCCTCAAAAACGTAACTTAATTCACACCACATGTGATGTTAACCATCAATTTTTGTGTTAAATTTCAGGTGTGGTATGTAGCTTCAATGTTATGAGGAATTGAAGCATTTTAAATTTAAATGTCAAAATGTGCATGTGTATTAAGCCTTCCCCCGTGGGAATACCGCAGCAAATTGCACATCCCGCACCCCGTACCTGTTAATTCCCCAGATGATTTTTGTTTCTCAAAACTATACCGGGCCATAACTGGCCGGTATAGCCGGTATCGGGAGGGGGGAGCGGTCAGGTAAAAATATTCCAATTCCACCTCCCTTCTGCCACTCCACCCCACCAATTTTAACTTTTAATTTTTACGTTTCTCTTCTTTTCTTTGCCTCATTTGTCTCCTTTTTTTTATCTTTAACAACGCTTCTTTTTTTATTTAATACTGCTTTTACATTGACTTATCTCTTCTTTTCTTCACCTCAATTTACCGCTCCTTTTTTTGTTTTTCTGTCTCTCTTGTCTCCACTTTTTAATCTTTAACTACGCTTCTTTACTTCTTTATTTTTTTTTTGGTCTTTTTTTTAATTCATCTCACAAGAATGTCTTCAGAAATCTGGGCCACTACGTCTCAGCTCATTGCCCATAGTGAAATGGATGAACCGACTCAACTATCCAACAGTGGCCCACCCACCAAGAAACGATCATGGGTATGGGTCTACTTTGTGGATCTCGATGAATCATTTATTGAATGTCAGGTGATGGACCACAGTGGAAAACCATGCCAAAAGAAAATCAAACGTGATCGAACAGGTAGCACCAAATCCATGGCAGATCATCTAATGGGCATTCATCACTTAGAGAATCCGAATAAGAAAGAAGTAAAATGTTCTTCAACACGGGTTTCCCAAAAAGGTATGTACTATTCCTTTTTGGGTACATGCAATAATGCTAACTTTTTTTTTCAAAAACTCCTAGCGATTGTGTCCAGAGTCATTGAAAACTGCCCTTGTGTATTTTATCTCTCAAAGCGATCTCCCACTTTCGATTACTGAATCAGCCTCATTTCAAGCTCTACTTGAGCTTTGCCATCCAGGGATTCTCAAGATATTAGTTTGGCGAAATTCTTTGACGGAACATCTTGCCAATGTGTTTTTCTTCCATCAATGACACATTCGCAATATTTTGGCTGCCAATGTGAATGGGGTATCCTTCACAACTGATGTTTGGACTAGTCCACATTCAATTGCCTTCATGGGTGTTACTGCACATTTCCTGGACAACAAATTTGAGCTTATCTCGGTCCTTCTTGGTCTCAGTAAAATCAAAGGTAAGTCATATTCTTTGACTATGAATTTTACCCCATTATGTATTGCAGTACTGATTTGTTTCGTTGATTCCGACCTCAAGGTGATCATTCAGGCGCTTCACTTGCCGAACTCTTCCTGAGTATCTTACAGCGATACAATGTGGAGTCAACCATTCTCTGCATTACAACTGATAATGCTTCGTTCAACACTCGAATGGCTCAGGAGATTGCAAAAACAACTCCTATGTTTGATCCAAATCAGCAAGCCATTGGCTGCATGGCTCATACAATACATCTTACGGCCCGTGATGGTCTCAATGCTCTAGGATCTCAACCTGATTCAATTTCTGAAGAACCTACCAAAGTGGCAGGCCCTATGTCAATTTCCAACCTGGTTGATCCCCCAGATGGACTGAACCTCAACTATAACTCCATTGTCTCTTGCATAGCACGGCTTTCCTCATACATCAATCAAAGCCCTCAACAACGAGAAAAGTTCCTTACGGCTGTTCAGCTGGTATATGACGAATCCAAACCCACTCATGCAACTACCCTCCTCAGTCATGTTGTGACACGATGGAATTCCACTTTTGACATGCTCACAAGGGCATTTGCACTTAAAGATGCTTACCATCACTTTTGTACCACACTGAACCTCAAGTCTTATCAATTGGTGCCAATTGAATGGGATAAGGTCAAGGTGATGATTGAATTTCTCCGTCCTCTCTATGAAGCTACAGAAATTATATGTGGGTCTAAATACCCAACAATCAATCATGCATTGCCGCTATATATACTCTTGATTAAACACATCCAACAGGTATGTTTTTTTTTCTCTTTAAAATAATTGATTCTCATTACTCTCTTACAGGCTTGTGAACAGTACGATGTGGTGCAAATAGAGCCAGCAACAATCGCAATGACCACCAAGCTCTCCAAATACCTCAAAATGCTCCTGCAGAAGACCCCAGTTATATGCGCAACAATCTTGGATCCTCGACTCAAGATTCAATTCTTTACATTGCATGAAGCGACTTTGGAGAAATTTGGTACATGTGCAAAAGCTTTGCAAGGACTATTTGAAGGGGAAGCAAGGAAGCATTTTATTGATCAGGCAACTATACCCAGCAGAACAAATTCTGAGAATACACCAGGCTTATTTGATGAGATGTACTCATCTTCTTCACCTGCAGTAGGATCCTTGGAAGATGAGCTCAATAGATTCTTGGTTGAACCTACTGAGCCTAAATCAACTGATGTTCTTGTTTGTTGGAAGGCCCGATCAAAACTTTTTCCAACTTTGGGAAAAATGGCCCAGAAGTATCTTTCTATCCCAGCAACTAGCGCTCCATCTGAGCGGATTTTCTCTATTGGGAGAAAAATCCTAACTTATCAACAAGCTTCTCTCTCTCCCATGCATGTTGAGCAGTTAGCTTGTATAAAAGATTGGGCACATATCTTTGGTCATCTCTACTCTAATAGTGATGTGTAAAATACAGTTTTTTCTTTTTCCTATTTTATGGTTCTTCTGCAATGAATCGGTCCCCTTCGGGATTTTAGCCATGTACCGTACCCTGTCCCAACCAGGGATTGGGAAAATCTTTTGCCAATAAGTTTCCCCTGAGTCCCTTTCCCTAGGGGCGGGGAGCCGGGGATTCCTCAAAGCGCTGGAATTGGGGGGCAGCCTTAATGTGTATTACATAAGTGAACTTAAATTTACATATGATAAATTAATAATTACCATGGTTTACTCTAATTTCTCAATTGAATTACATGTGTAAAATTGGAATATAGTAAATGATGGGGAATTAAAGAAAATTTTTTTGGAAAGATTAATTTTTTGGAGGAAAAGGAATCTTGGCTCCAAGGGTGCCAGACTCCCCCAAATTCCTTTCTGACAGGCATGGGATGTTCAAATCCAGGCAAAAGTTCATCAATTTTGGCCTGGGACTTAATCACAGGGTCTGTGACTCAATTGATGATGAGGTTTTGATACCAACCAAGGCAACTTTAACTGTTTCCAAGAGGGTTTAATTACCTTAAGATAAAACCAGCTTATTAAAAATATTTTAACTGGTTTTAAGGTCTCTTACACACATTTTGACTTATTTTGAATGCTCTAACCCAAGTACTACCATAGAAATGGCCGGTTTAAGGGACTAAAGTGGCTAAACCCAGCCCTTTTTGGTGCAAACCAGGGCTCAATGATTCCATAATTGGCTTTTGTGTTGTCGGTGTGCCTTCAATACTTATCAGGGTAAATTTTCCTTTTGGAGTAAGAAAATTGGTGTCTATAAAAGAATGTCTTCTTTGCCCTCCTTTTATCTTCATTTTGGAATCTTTTCCTTTTATAATTAGTTTAAATACTGTGAAACCAATCACTACAAGATTAAAACCAACATTTTTAAGTCATTTTAAACCTTTTAACAACGTGAAAAAATAATCATACTAATTTTTGGTAGCTCTTATAATAATTTTTACCCTTGAACCACCCCAAAAGTTAATTAAAGCATTTTTCATCACTGTTGAATTTGTCACTTTGTTTCCAAATTAACTCTGGTCAATTTTGCACATTTTTTATCTTTCATATTTGTTTTGGAGACTCTGTTCTCATGTAAATATTTTTCAGAGCTTTACTCAATTAATTCTAATTGAAATTGTTCTTGAAGAACTTTATTTTTTAGCCATAAATATCTCTTGCAGAGTATTTTTGGATAAAGTTTTATTGTTTGTAAAACAACAAATTCCTCTAATATTATCACTTTATACTAAAAAGGTGAAAAATATTTATTTGGCATGTTCTATCTTGAAATCTTAAAATCTACTGGCTTTAACCAAATTTTGAGGACAGAAAAAGTACTTCATTTTTAATCAAAGCTTCATATCCACACCTTACATTTGGGGGCCTAGAAGTGATATTTTTTCTGTGAAATATTTTTTCACTTTTTTAGAATATTATTTTGATATCAAAAAACTTCAAATTACATAAAAAATATTTACAATCTCAAAAATTAATAAAAAATATTATTTTGGCTTACTATAAGTGTGCCTTTATTTTCATTTTTCTTTTGAAAAATACCTCTTTTTTGCTTAACTAATTTCTTACTTCATTGATTATAGTGTCTAAAAACATGGTAAGACAAGAAAAAACTGAAAAAGCTTAAGAAGTAGCTAGCATTATTCCAGCCAGTACTGTCAAACATGGCCATAATAGAACAGTTATTATGATAAAAAATAATTATCCAGAGACAATTTTTTCTGAATTAATCTATTTGGATATAAGTAATTCCCTCTAAAAAGAAAATAATTTGGACAATAGTAAGTTTTTGACATGAAAATTACTATTTTTAAGCTTTTTGACTTATAATTATACCTTAAACCATATCAGGAGCCAGCTATGACCTCTCAAGAGGTTCTCAAGAATGTTATAGATGTGATTATGGAAGAGGATAATCAGTCACAGAAGGACAAGGAAAATTATGCCATTCTGAAGCTGATAACACTGTTTTACCTCGAAAGAAAGCTTACACCACCATAAGAAGACTCAGTGGAAATTCAAAAATTCAGTAAGAAGGAATACAACAATTCACTTCAACAAAAACAGTATAAAATTCTAGAAGACCCTTGAAAAAAAATTCATGAACCCTTGACTGACTTGGAGAGAGTTTTTGGGGCATCCCAATACTTAAAGGTTACTGAATGGATGGAATACATTGATGTAAAAAAAGAAAATGACACTTTTAGCAGAAGAATGGAGGAAAAACAACCCTCCACAACTAAAACAAGGGCTAAAACCAATCTCAGTGGCCAGAAGAAGAAATTCCAATGTGAAGAAGAATCCACAAGCCAGAAAAAGGGAAAAGGAAAAGCACGAGCCATAGAAGCATACAACCAGGGAAACAGAATCCTAAATATTCAACAAGATGCCATGGAAAATGTGTTTCAGATGGCCAGAGCTATGATGGAAATCAAGAAAAGATATGAATCCAGCTTCAAATCTCAGAAATGATTTCTGAGATTTTGGATGGAATTCCTGATTTGTATATAGCCATAAATAATTTAAAAAGTCATATTTCTGATAAGAATTCAGATATTTGTAACAATATTAAGACTAATAATATGAGTTTAAGCAAAATAAATGAATCACTATTGTTTTTTGAGGAAGCTTTAAGAACAATTAAAGCATATAATAATGACACTTCACTTTCAAATAAAATAAATGAACAATCTGTAATAATGAAAGAATAAACAAATAAATATTCTACTTTGAATATTCATGACATAATTGAAATAAGAATAATCAAAGACATAAGTTTTATAAAAGCAGAGAATAAGAAAATACTTGATGATATTACAAATTCATTTGCTGAAGTAAAGAAGAATACAAGTGCCTTGAAAAAGTGTTTTGATACCTCACAAGAAGAAGTATCAAATTTAACAATGAGCTTGAATCCAATTATTTCTGATGATAATAGACAAACAGAATCATGACAAGAAATGGCATTCAAATAATACATGTATAGAATTTATTGAATTAATGTAATAAAAGGTTCCCCACATGAAGTCAGAAATTCCACAAGGTTTACTACCAGTAAAATGAATGAAATTAAATAATTACTGCACACCTTGACAAGAATTTCAACACCTCTCAATCAAAGTGAGGGTATAAGAGATTACAACACACAAGTGTTGTATTAATAAAATTCACAAATAACAAATTAATGCTCCACTTCTTTCCATAGCTTGAAACCATCAATGGGCCAAGCACTTTTGAAAGAAGTGAAAAGTAATGAATGGCCTCACTTGAGTGGTTAAGAACAATATGACTTTATAGAATTTATCAGAGGTATTGAAATGATCAAGGAAGACTTTGAATTACAAGACATATTGGTAACAGCAAGATTTAACACCTTGTTTACCAAACCAGCTCATAGATGGTGGATCAAGGTAAGACAAGCACATGGACACTAAAGCTGGACTTGGTGGAAAACCCAAATAATAAACAAATGGGAAAATTATTCTTGGAGGCTGAAAGCTGAAAAAGCCTTTAAATCTGAAAAATACAGATATCTACCATGGTTTTTCCAACAAAAAGCGATGCTAACAGAATTATATCCTGACATGTCAGAATTTATGATCCATAGAAAAATACTGAGGAAATGTGGAGGTGATTTGGAGAATGCTGTAAAAAGAAGGGCTACTGAACAATATTCAGCAGAAGATACCAGAAATGTATTAGAAGAAGTAACCAAAAGAAAAAAAATGGTTCTAGTAGGCTGAATCTCAAAAAAAAGGTTCAATACACCTTGGAAAAAACTCTTTAGAAAAAAACCAAAAGAAAATTCTATTAATATAGAATATAAATGTGTATAAACAATTGGAAAGTGCCATACTTCTCAAAGTACCACACTTTTGGCCAATACATGTCCGAAAAGAGGGAAAATAAATGAAATTGATATTGAAAAAGAACCTGTTGAGGAAAAATATAATGTGGATGAATAAAGTTCAGATGATAAATAATCAATCTTTTCTGAATCTTTAAGAGATATAGAAAATAACAATTTCACATTTGACATAATGGAATATTACTCCCACTTACCACAGCTGAGTAATGGTAAAATTGATTTATCAAAAATTCAAGATTCACAACTCTTGAAAGCTAAGAAAAATAGGGGAAAGGTTATAAAGATGGAAATTGATGTATAGAAGAAGTGGTGATTCACAAAAGACCTAATAAACTGTTACTTGACCCAGGAGCTTTCTTCCCTTGTGTTGGAAAAAATCTTTTATTAAGAATTGTGTGCCAAATTTTGAAGATAAATTATTACCAATTTGTGAAATGAAAATCAACAGTGCAAGAAATACAATGAAGGCATGGGGAATATTTGAGACCACTTTAGTATTTCCACATATCAATAGCAATCCAAGAAAAACTCTTGAGCTTGTTGTTATGGAAAACTGCTCTAGTACCCATTCTATATTGGGAAATGATTATTTTACTATTCAAGGAATAGATTTACATAACAAAAAAGACAGGAAATTTACTATTGGTGACAATAAGTGTCAAGAATCAACTTTTTACCCTTTAAAAGAAAAATTACAGTAAATAAAGCATCACCAGTCAACTTGGAGTTAGGAAATTTCAAATCAGAACAAATGAATGAAGCTGAAGTCAGTATTAATCTTAATGAAATAAAAGAAAATAGAATCTTTTCCCTTTTATATGACCAAAACAAGCCTTTCCACAAGATCAAGAGCCATTGGGAAAAATAATGCTCATGAATTTTGAATCAGTTTAAGCATTGAGAGAACTTATGCACCACTCTTAAAAAGACCTGCATACCCAGAAAGCCCTTTAGCCTCAAATTAAAGAGCTCTTGGACCTTGGTGTAATAAGAAAAATTGGCCAAAATGAAGAAGGAGAAATAACTAAACCTGTAATAGTGGAATGGTATAACAGAAAACACAGAATGGTTTGGGATTATGGTGCTTTGAGTACTTAGAATTTCCCAGAAAGATATTCCATACCAAAAATCCAAATTGACCTTACTCAAATATCTCAAGAAGTGTACATCTGAAATATGTATTTCCTGAAGGCATTACACCAGAATGTAGTAATACCAAGACCAAGGAATTATTTCAGAGTCATTGTCCATTGTGGATTGTATGAATAATTGAGGATTCCTTTTGGAATTGAAAATGCACCTTCACACTTCCAAAGAGTGATGAATGAAATATTTCCTGAAGAGCTTTCAGAAGGATTGTTATTAATCAATATTGATGTCATTATTGTTTGCTATAATACTTTGGAAGAACATATATATATGGATTCTCTAGAGGTTTGTGGAAATTCCAATTGGTAAATATGACAATTTTGTTAAAAAGATTTTTTGGTTTCAAAGAACTCAAAGCCCCAAGACATGTGGTATCTGGTCTATCCCTTGGAATAGACAAAAATAAAGGTTCAGGATTCCTATTAAAGCCTATTACTCAGAAAAAAAGTGAATCCAGTAATTACAAGGGTTTGCATGATACTACAGGCATCATATTAAGGATTTTGAATCCATAGAAAGACCTCTTTATGAGTTTTGTGACAAGGATAAAGTATTTGAAATGAGTATTGATAGGGTCAAAGATTTTGAATCTCTGAGACAAGCCTTAAACAATGCTCCACTTCTACTGATGCCAAATTTCAAACTACCCTTTAGGCTTTGAATTTATGCATCAGAAGATGGGCCAGGAGATTCATTTCATCAAGTACAAATTATTCATGAAAAACCCATGGAAGAACAAATATGCTTTATATCTAGTCAAATAAAACTAACCGAAGCCAGATATGGAGCAAGTCAAATGGAATGTTTATGTCTTGTTTGGGACTTGGAGAAACACAATTATTCTCTTGAAGGATTTTCTTTTGAAGTCATAACAGATTATACTTCTGTGAAATAACTTCTGAACATGAAAAACCCAACAGAAATATGCTTAGATGGAAAATAACCATGCAGGAATATAGAGGAAACATTACCAATGTAAAAAAAGATGGAAATATTCACATAGATGAATATGAGCTAAGCAAATGGCCAATACCAAATGATAATTAAAATACTGCTTATGTGCCTGAAGAAGCTTCTCCAAAAGCTCCAATAGAAGGAATAAGTGTTAAAGAAATAAACACTAACTTCTTTGAAGAATTAAGAAAAAGATATACTCAAGATAGGAACTGTAGCATCCTATTCAAATGACTTTCTGGAGATTCTAAAGATGAATCCTTGATAAATTTCTTGGATGAAATATAGAAAAAATCATATGATGAAGGAATATTTAACTTACTTGATGGAATGATGTACCATAGGACAAAACACACATCTTTAAAGCTCCTTAATCAATACTTTATCAAAGGAATTCCATTACAGTCCCTTCTCAGGACACCTATCTCAGGATAGAACAAGAAAGAAAAGCAAGACCTGCATATGGTGGAGAATGTGGAAAAAGGATGTTTCAGAATACTGAAAAACCTGTGACAGATGTTAAAAGGACAATACACCCACTGCAAAAAGGATTGGAAATATAATCAAGATGAAAGAGCCCAGTAGACCTTGTGAGATTGTCCATATGAATTGGGTAACTGGTCTATCACCAGGAGGTGATAGAAGCTATAGTTCCTTCCCAGTGTTTTTTGACAGGTTTAGTAAGCCTAAAATCTTTTTACCAGTCACAAAGATGATAAAGCAATGGATACAGCTCCTATAATATGGAATAGAGTATTATCAAGAACTGGTATATTCACAAACATTATTAGTGAAAGAGATCCCAGATTTAACTCAGCACTATGTACTAATCTTCACCAATTATTTGGGTCTAAATTATCCTTCTCTACCGCTTACCACCCACATGCCAATGGCCTAGCTAAAGTAATGATAAAGAGCTTGGAAGACATGGTCACAGAATTTTGTGCATAAGGCTTAGAGCTGAAAGATTTTGATAAATTAACACATGATTGGTGTACCCTTCTACCTTCACTAGAAATAGAATATAAAACATCTATCAATGCCAGACCAATAGAACTCCAGCTATTCTAGAGCAAGGATTGAATCACAGGCTACCCCAAGGATCTCAGAGGGAAGATTTGACCAAGATACATCCCACAAATGCTATCTTAAAAGGAATTCTAGAAAAAGCTAGGAAGCATGCAGGAAGATTGATGGAGGACTCTATTTCATATACTAAAGAAAAATGGGATAATTCACATGCTACTCCAGACTCCAATGTGGGAGATGTGGTAATTGTATCCACTACCAACTTCAATAACATCAAAGGATGAAAAAATCTTGAAGACCCCTTTTCAGGACCTTTTTCATTAATACCCTTCATGGGGAAAATGCTGTTGAAGTAGAAATGTCTGAAGAGCTTAGTAATAAGCATCCTACATTTCCAGAAAGCTTGATAAGACCTTAAAAATCTGGTGATTCTGGAAAATTCCCCTTAAGGAATAAAGCTCTCCAACATATACCTCCTGTTAAAACATCTTTTAATAAGAAAATTAACAAATCTCTCAAAGAAAATAAGGGGATACCTTGTGAGATACAGTTACCCAGCTTGTGAAGATGAAGTTTTAGCAGAAAAAGACATTCCTTAAGCTACCAAACTTCTCAGAATATTCAGACACTAGAAATAGAAATATTAAAAAGTAATATTCTTTTTTTAGAGGGAGGGAATGTGAGCCTTAGAGGTATTTTCATATATCCAAAAGACCACCAATAATTAAAAATGATAAATTCATTTTTAATACAAAAACAAAATTAAATATAAATATAAGATATAAATAAAAAAATAAAACTTATAATGAAAATTTAACAATTAATTTTCATTAAAATTTCAAAATGTAAAAATAGAGTAAAAATAAATTTCCATCAAAAATATCAAAATTGGAAAATCTTTTTGGAAAAATTTAAATAATGATTATTAAAATGTTTTTTAAATATATAAATTTATGAAAACTATTTCACAATTGGATTCCTCATAAAAAATCAGGGGGGGTGACCCCTGAGTAAAAATTTGGTAACTCAGCCCTAAATAAGCTCAAATTAAGTTTTTAGTATTTTATTTATGAAAATCTGAAAGTCCTCACAGCCTTAAGTTAATTCAAACCACCTGTGGCTTTGAATATCAATCTTTAGTTAAAATTGATGTGTGGTGTGTATCTTAGAAGCTATTAGTAATTGAAGTATTTGCAATTGAAATTTTGTCACTTTGTTTCCAAATTAGCTTTGATCAATTTTGGGTATGTTTTATCATTAATATTCCTTTTAGATACTCTGTTATCATATAAAGTACTTTAAGCTCCTTGCTCAATTAGTTCCAATTGAAATTTCTCTTGAAGAAATTTCTCTTGTAGCCATAAATATTTCTTTTAAAGTATTTTTGGATAAATCTTTATAAGATTATTTTTTTATAGTACCAAAGTTAAGAACAATAGATTTAGTTTCTTTCTCTTCCAAAATTTAAAAATACACTCTTTTTAACCAAATTTTACTTTCTAATGATTTTGAGGACAGGAAAACTACTTGATTTTTGATCAAAGTTTCATATCCATGCCTTGCACAGACCCTTTCAATATTTTGGATTTTACTCAAAGGTTAAAAATGCGATAATTTAAATATCCAAAATAACCATACAAATGAAGCTACAGATTGAAGGTTGCAAGAAATCATAAATATTCAATTAAATAATGGGTTATTAATTTTCTCAATTTATCTATTTGGAATAGAAATACCATTGAAAACACAATTTTTGTGTTCCAATTATCAAAATTGGTTATTTTTTAAAATGATAACAATATATATAAATGGTTGTAAGCTCACTTATCAAGACTAATGAAAATTATTTTGATGAGGAAAAACTGAAACCCTTTCATTGTTTAGAATTTGATTTTTTTTCAATTTTTTTCTCCTAAACTTTGTTTCATTTTAATAATTAAGAAATAAAATTTATTTTTTCTTTGAAAAGAATAAAATTCTCTTTTTTTAAAGCATAATTTTGTTTCTAATGTTCCTGATTTTTTCTATCATTTAAAAACTAATGATTTTTTCTGAATCTTTTGACAAGTATTTTTTTTATTTTCCAAAAAATCATCCTTTTTTCATTGTTTAAAAAATAATTTATTTCTTAAATGTTAAGAGTAATCTTTTGGGCTTCAAAAATTTACTCATTAATTAGTAAGAAGATCAGATGTAGGGTTTCTGAATTATTTGAATTTGAAATGAAAATACAAGGCAAGATTAAAGATTCAAAATTGTCAATATTCAAAAGATTTCTGAATTATTTGAAAAGATTTAACTCCAGGTTCAAATTTGTACTAATTCTTATAATTATTTTTTGGAAAGGGAAGATGACTTAATATGTACTACCTATTGGTTTTCATTCATTCTTAAAAAGATGAGTTTGCTGAATTCTTTTTAAGAAACAGAGACTAAAGATATTTTATCATTTGTAAGTCTTGTGTGAAAGGCTCAGAAAGATGAAGGTGATTTGTATTTCTTCATTTTTACTTCTTTAATCTTTCAGAAAGTTTTTTGAATCAAAATGATACTTGCAAAATCCTCAATATTCATAATTGGTTTGGTTTTTAGAAAATTTGGAGCAATAATCTAAAAGAGGCAAAATTATCTTAAAATGTTTGATTCCAATGATGGTACCGTAAGTCATAATAACATAATCAAATAACCCTTTTTAATGATATTATTAATGTATTAAGGATTTTTTTTAGCTAAACTAATTCATTTTTATAGTTTTTTCATTTGAATATTTATAAATATTTAGTTTTTATTTTCAGTTTTGAAACTAATTAACTTTTGGGAAAAAAAGAATACAAGAGATGGAGGTTTTTATTTTTGATTGACTTCATTCCATTTAATTGATTTTTTTAGGTCATAAATTTTATTCTATATGAAGTTTTTGACTATATTTCCAAATATGACATTCTTTAGATCAATATATTTCATCATCATATATATTCATTTTCCTCTTTTAATTGAAAGTAAAATTTTAAGGTATTGAGAAGTTGTAATCAAAACCAAATAAAGAAAGTTAAAAATTTAGTTTTAGTAATTGAAGAATAAGCTCTGCAGGGTTGAAATATCAGGTAATATTTCAGCTTTTTGTACTTTTTTTTAAGGATTCTGGCAAAAGCATACAAGACCTTACATGTTCTTACCAAATTATGGCCAAAACATGTAGATAGGCTGGTGTTTTATGAAACATTACTCAAAAAAGGCTTTGTTATAATATTTTAATGTCATTTTGTATTTTTTTTGTGCTGAATTATAAATCACACTTATTCTTTTCAAATAAAAAATTCTTCTTTTTTTAAATGAAACATTTGAAAAAATAGAGAATATATTTCAAAAAATCATTAAAAATAATGTAACTGCGACATTTTAGTGATCATTCTTTTTGGAAGAAAGGGGAGAATATTCATAATCTATCTGGGGTATTTCTTTTGATGTAAAAAGTTTTGGCCCGAAAAATGGGTCTCAATTGTTTATCCTTAAAGGTGGATAAGATTTCTATTTTTAAAATACTAACTTCAAATTGATGAAAAGATAAGCAAAAAATGATTTTTGGAAGAAGAAAATATTAAAATTATTTAGAGAACAATTTTTCAAAGGGAAATGATATTATTGTTTCAATCAAAATAATGATATTTTTTATTGTTGGCCTTTTAAGCACATCCAATTTTCCAAAATTTTGTTTTTTGGAATGCTTTTTAATTCCAAAATTCAGGAAAATGGAAAAAAATTCATTTGGAGGGCTCAAGATTATCAATTTCCTTAATTATTTTGTGAAAGAGAAAGATTCAAGAATATTTGAAATGAAAAATTCCATGCTTAAAAAGGGGGTCTTGATACCAAAACTCAAAAATATTTAACAAAATTAAAAACTTTATTTTTTGAGCCAAAAGAATTTTGGGGGAAGTATAAAATAAATTTTTCAAAACCATCAGTGAGGGGTTACAGCCTGTGGAGCTAAGAAAATACAAAGAATTTCATAAAAAAGTGCTATTGTATTGAAACAATATAAATAACCTCATTAAGGAAATTGAAAGATCTCATTGTTTCAATATAAATAATTACATTGTTTAAATAAAAAGAATTCTATTGTTTCAATAAAAATCATTTTATTTTTTTGAGAAAAATCACTTTATCGTTTGGATTAAAATGATATAATTGTTTCAATAAAAATAGTTTTATTATTTCACTGAAAAGAATTCAATCGTTTCAAAAAAAGTATGTTAGTGTTTGAATAAAAAGAATCTTATTTCTTTAATAACAGAAGCTTCAGTTTTTCTATGAAAATGTTTGTATGATTGATTTTTTTTTCATTTTTACAAATTCAATGGTGACATTGTATCAAGAAAAAAACTATAATTTAATATTTTTCCATAAAATAATCTTCATTATTGAGGTTGCACACCTTTTACGGCTTTACCAGCCATATTTTTATGGCTGTAATTGTAAAATATTTCCAGAAGACTGATACGATAATGGCTCTTATCAAAAAATTAATATGATATTATGTACCAAAAAGGGTTTTGGACCATTGCTTATGTGTATTTACAATAATATTATGTGTTTTTACCAAATTGTGTCTAAAAAACAGAATTTCTGACATGTTTTTACCAATTTACTGATGTCCCTTGAACAGAAACCTGTTTCAATCAGGGAAAAATTATCCCTTTACAAAAATAAAGCTGACTATTATTATATATCTTAATATTCTTTTGAATTTAAAGTATTTACTACTAAAGGTAGCTAAAATGATGTGAAATATGTATTCAATTATTCATGAAAATAATATTTGGAAAAAGAAGCAGAAATAAAAGTAATACTAAATTACTCTTCAAGTTCTTTGACCTTTTACTGATCAAATCATTTAAGCCAATCTAAGAGCCTCTCACAAGGTTAATATACATGTTTTATTTTTTACTCAATCATAAATTTTGAGTTTAATGAATTTCAATAGAAGGGAATCTCTCAAAAACCTTGTTATATTTGAGAAATACTTTATATCATTTTTAGATGGATTATCACCCAAAAAATGATTTTGGGGATTACCTTACAATTAATAAAAAAAATCAAGAGAAAATTAAATTTTTTCTTCAAATGGATTCTGAACAAAATCTCTACAAGCTTAAAATCTTGAAAAAGTAATTGATAAAGAGAAATTTGATTGTATCATACACTCATAATTATTTTTGGAGACTTTGAAAATTGATACTTTTTTCTTTAAAAATTGAGGCTCCAGGGTCATAGATCTCAGCTACAATGGTATTATTTAGGTAGTCTATGTACCTGGAAGAAAGATAAATGTGGTGTTAATAGTCCTATATTGATAATATTTTAAAGAAAAGAAAATATATAAGATATGACCGAATACCTAAGGCTTAGTTATTGCAAAACAATCACACAGAAAACACCAAGGTTGCTATGAATTGGGTAAAGCACATTTCAGTTTGGAGAAATTATTAGCTTTGAAATAACCATCTTGATATAGAAGATTATATCAATATGTTAAAAGCAATATTATTCGAGTTTTTATTTTGAAAACTTTTTGGGTAGGAGTTTTCTCAACACATGAATTAAAGCTGAAATAATATGAGTATTTGTGAAGGATCTGAGGATGGTTTATTTTAATGTATCGATTTGGATAACAGTTATTTTCATCAATAATTTGTTTATTTAAAACATTTTATTAAGATAAATTTCCATGTCATTCTTTGATTATGTTTACTAAATTATATAGCAGGTTTCCATTTCAACGGAAGGCTACTCAATATTTACTCCATATTGTAATTATTAGCATATATTTAGGGCCCTTTCAATGACAAATTTAGAATTTTATATGGGATTTATGGATTGATAAATTAAATTATTTCCAGATAAGTTTTTGAATTT
The DNA here is from genome assembly GCA_023105745.1 of Austropuccinia psidii. NCBI lineage: Eukaryota > Fungi > Basidiomycota > Pucciniomycetes > Pucciniales > Sphaerophragmiaceae > Austropuccinia > Austropuccinia psidii. Next base: position 6,598,774 of record JALGQZ010000016.1, on the reverse strand, counting down.
ATTAACTCTACACAACCAAAAACTCTGATTATAGAAACTAATTCTGAAAATAAGCTTCCAATTTTTCTGAATTAAGATCTCCTTAAAGATATTGGGGACACCTTTTGGAATATTATTAATTATTTAATGTAAGCTAATATGAAAATCTTATAGAAATTTTAAGAAATGAATAGCTACATATCTACGAGTATATGAAAAAACTTGTTTAGTTTTTCTGAAATAATGTGAAACCTATGTAATATTCAGGCAAAAGAACTGGTATGGATAGTTTCTTATAGTGAATTTCTTTTCAAAAATATATTCAGGAAGATTATGAGAGTTTTTTAGTTTGGAATCACTTTGATAATCTTATAAAACCTAATGGAATGATAAATTGAGAAGAATGAGGTGTTTATAAAATTTAAATAAACACATTCTATGCTTAACTATTGAAAGTGTTTTTAATAGATAACGTGAGAAAATTTCTTGTTTCTCTTTGGTATTTATGCTTAATTAAAGGTTCAAATGATTTATTTAAGTAATATCTAAAAAAGGGAGGACATAGGAATAAGCTGGGCCCTTTTGGAAGTTGAGCTTGAAGGGACACATATTAGCTCAAATCCATCTCCAATGAGAATCAAAAAATTGTCTTAATCATGTTTCAACTATTGAATTTTTATTATAAAGAGTTTTTCTCAAGGAATTGAAACTGTTAACACTGTCTTTTGATGAGAATTTCTGAACAGTATATTTTCAGAAACTCTTAAGCCCATATATGAGTTCTGTGAGCTTTGAGGTGTATTCTACATACCCAAATAGGCCACAATTAATATCACAATGAAATATGAACCATGAATAACCCATAAGTCATGCATATATCCAAAATTCATCATTTTTATTTCAAGAAAAGATGAATAACTTTTTTGTTAGTAAGTAAATCTATGGATTTAAGACCAGATATGGATTCTACACAAAAATACACCTAATGTATCCCCATAGAGTGAATAATATTAAATCACCTCTTGTGTTGGTAATATGTAAAATACTTTAACACCACATGAAAGAATTGTGAAAATTTTTGTTTTTCTCAATTTCATGCCAAAATGATAGGAATGTGGGAAATTCCATGTTACATATACACTAAGATTAGTGTTATTAATGTTTGTGGAACTTAAAAATATAGTTTTCTTACATAAAGGTTTGGTACACCCATAGTGGATATCAGTCTTGAAGCCTGAATTACTATTTTTGACATGAAAATAGCTAAAGGGGACAAAAGACATCAAAGAGAGCCAGGGTACCCAGCTTCTGAGGCCTCTGAGGCATGGAAAGCTCTAAAGCTTGGACCCATGGCTGATCATGGCCTAATTATTATACTAAAACCTTTTGGGAACTTTTTTACCAAGTTTAAGTCCCATTAAATGATAAGAACATATCAAATAAGCTGCTTTTTCAATGGGAAAAGGAGCTAAAGAGCAGCTCTGACTCCTGTAAAAATGTCAATTATTAATGATTTTACATGGATAACCCTTAAAATATTAATTAAAACCCTTTTTGAATTAGTATCCATTCATTTACCTCATGGTAACCAACTATACTGTGATATTTGCAATTCTATGCAGAGATAAGGTAAAAACTTCAAAAATTCATCAAAAATACAATTATTAATCAATATTTATGAACTGTTGAGGACCAATTGAGAGTTTTATAAGCCATAGAAGCCAAAAGAATTATGACTTCATGATTAATATGAAAAGTTTTAATTACAGTCCAGTCTTGATGATTCCATGTGATACACTGAATCTTCAAAATTCACAGAAAATACAACCTGTGATGAAATTTGCAATAAAATTGATAAATTTACAAAATAAATTTTTATTTTCAAATGAACAAATAGTTAAAGTTTTTACTCCTTTTCTTCTTAACCATAAATGGGTTGGTAGTCAGGTAAAAGACTTAATTAAGTAATTATGATAATCTTACATGACAACAGATGATGCAATCAATCATCCAAAGAGGATAATTGGTATCTCACTAACTGGTTTTTCAGTTTGCTCCATGGAATGCCTCTGTGAGCTGTTGTTGACTTCATGCCTCCTCTTTCTGTTCTCTCTTAATCATCTTATTATTCAATCATATCTTTAGTACCAACAAGTAGGTATTAGTTAATACTTTTATTGAGCTTTGTAGATATTTCCAAGTCAATCATAAAGACGTAAAATTATAGAGATATACTATTCCCAATAGTATTTAGCTGTCTATTGTTGTATTATTGTTATAAAGAGATTTTGATCCTTTTAATCCACAGTTTATTCATCAAATCAATCTACCAATTCTCTTAAAGGTATTATTGGAGTATTAGTGAGTTATTGTATTTAATTCTTAAATTTTTTCTCTAGTAATACTTTTCCTAAAGAATTATCTTTATGATTAATCTTGCAAAATATAATCTTATATTAAAATAATTGTATTATTTCAATAAAGAAGTTTAATTATTTAATACTTCTTGTAATAAATTCTTGTAGAAAATTACTGCTTACTGTTATAGTCATTATTAGTGTATAACTAGTGAAAGAAATAGTTAAGTAATTAATTATTTAGTTGTGGTTATAATAAAATTATTTATTATATTGAATAAGAACAGTCATAGTACCTTTTATTAATAGTGATATGATCAACAGCTTGATAGACACATCTTACAAATTCTTTTCACAAACAATGAATTAATTATGAAAATGAATAATGAACCATATGCATTTATCAATGAAAAGATGATAAAAATTTGAAAATAAAGGGAAAATCTTTTGAATGCTTGAAATGTAACAAATATTATAAATCTGAATCTTGACAATATTTGAACAGAATTAAAGGGAAATCCAGATTTTGAGATTCTCTTGACATAATTCTATGTGATAAGGGAAGATAGCTTTCAGAGATTAATTGCATTGACCCTTTTTTATTGGAGTAATGAGAATTATGCTGATTTATGATGAGTGCTATAATAATGAAATTAAATTCATGAACTCCTATTGGTCTTTCCCAAACCTTTTTGTATCAGAGATATTTGTTAATTTGTTATTGAAAGAGAAAGCAGAAAAAAAATAAGAAAATGTATGTTTAGAAAATAATTAAGATTTCAATGCAGAGATACCTCAAAACATATTTTGAAGAGAGCATGTATAAACCATTTTTCTTCATTTCTTGTCAATATTGAGCTCAAGTTCTTTTCTTTTTATTAAAGAAAAGAAAAGTTGAAAATTCCTTTCTGCTACTTCAAAACAATATTCAATTGTTGGTTTTTTTGACTTTTTTGAGTCTTGGTATAAATCTTATATATATATAGGTTAATTTGATTATTTTATTACTCTTTGTGTTTTTATGTTTTTTCTGAAATCTCCCTGATTTTTCTTCTTATATTATTAATCTGCTTTTATTTAATTTCATGTTTTGGTTTTGAATTTAAATAACAGTAGGAGGACTTTGAAGGCCTGCTACTGTGAAAACACTCACAATTTTGAAATTTACTACAGTACAGGCCCTCTAATGGCCCCTCCTATTATTTCTTAACAATTATCAACGATTTTGAAGTAGAAGAAACTACAGGAACTGTACTGTAGTTTCCTTTGAGATCTTTTGATTTCTTCCAGTAACAGGGTCTGTGATCAATAGAGCCCTCCAATTCTATTGTGAATTAACAAATGATTCTTTTCAACAAGAAATGGTAAATAATTTCCTTCTTAAAAGAGAGAGATTTTAGTATTGATGATATGAATTGATGAAGCTTATTGATGATAAAAAGGAATAATTCAATGGAAGAATAAAGATAGTATTCAAATTTCAGAAATTCAAATTCATTAAGAGGATGAAATATATACATTTTTTATGTTTTTTTGAAAATAATTTTTTCCAATGGAATATAAAAGCCTTTATATATTCCTCTGAGGTTTTAGATATTTGAACACATGAGAAACAAAAATATTCAAGAATTAAGTTTTTTAAGAAGAGGCCTCAGTTTAGAACAGCTGATTGTTAGACTTAGGAGCCGTTCTTTTGAGAAAAAATAATAATTAATACTCTTACAGATTAAGAATAAGTAATAAATCAAGAAGGATTTTTCAGATCAAATTTTTTATCATCAAGAGCATTCTATTGAACATAAAACTTTAAATTGAAATGATTTTCATATAATATACTATTTAGCTGCTTAATCTCATTGAAAAGAGGAAGAAAATGTTTGAAATTATGTAATATTACAGTGACTTGGAATAACTTGTAATAATACCAAAGCAAAATCCTGGGTCCACCCTAGCTCACAGGAAGGGTACAAACTAGTTTTCAAATGCAACATCCACTTTTAGGTTTAGCCATTTTTTCATGGTGATTCATTGAGTGATATTTGGAAAAAAATGATTCACTCACTCTCAAGGACTTTATCCATTGTAATAGGTTAGTGGTTATTGAATATTTTTAGAAAATAGGCCAAAGAGCCCCAATGAATTGATTAATTGTGATACATTAGTGGTTTTGGGGGATTTTTATATTCAGATATACAAAGATACTAATACTTTGAGAAAAAAAATATCTACACCCTTGTTTTCACTTAAGTAAGCTAACAAAACAATTTTTTTGAATAATAATAATTTAAATACTAAATCTTAAAAGATCAAAGTCACTTCTCAAAGAAATTATTTATCAAGAATAAGTATGAAGAGAGAGCAAGAGAGTTTACAGAAGTAAGGGGCTGAGATTTCAATTTTCCTTCAAAAAATTTAACAATTATCTGTTTTGTTTTAAATAAACTGAGTAAAAATAAGATTAAGAAAAAAAAGGTTTTCCTAAAAGAGTATTATGAAGAAATAGTATTTTTATATCAAACAGACTAAATTTCTCTTCATGATTTCAAAGATCTCAATATTTTGAATGAGAAAACTACAAAAAATGAATTTGTTTTAGAATATGGAATTAAAATCAATTGTTTTCTGAATATTATTTATAAGAAGTATCAGAGAGCTCAATTATGTAATATTAATCACATATCAGGAGCTTGAAAGTAAAAACAAGAAATATTGTAAGTAAATAGCTTATTTTTTTTCCATTATGTTAGTCCTTCAAATGGACTTTCCAAGCGTTAAAGTTACTAATAATATCAAAAATAAAACCATTAACCAAAAATGAGTTATTTTGTTCCAAAAGAATTTGTGACAATCATGGTAATAATGAGTGTACGGATATTTTCTGATTGAATAAGATTATAATAAATTAGCCACAAATTGATTTGAATTAAACCTAAGTAGATTGCGCTTGACTTGAACTCAGGAGAGACACCTATAGTATGGGTGAGCTCCCATTATGATAATTCTATTAAGTACAAGCCTCCTTGAGATAACTCAGGAGATCTTGAGAAATAGGTCATGGTTCTTCATGTGGGAATGTTAAATTAGTATACTCATTTTATTTATTTATTAGATATTCCCATTAATTTTGGATCTGAGTGAGAATTTTGTGTCAGATATAACAGAAATCGATCCATTAAACATGAAAGATGATATTCTCTTTCCCATTAAATTTGTAACCATATTTTATTAATGAATACCTATCAACTCTTAAATATTCCAATTTTATCTTGATCATGTAACCATGATCTTTCTAAAAAGTAGTTTAGAACCCCATTAATGTTGAATATGGTCATTGATTAATTTATTTACGGAATGAAATTATAAGTAAAAACAGACAATGTTTTGTGTTACTGGCTGGTCAGTCATAAATTATTCCTTAAAAAAATTTCCAATGATCTTTATTACTACCCGAGGTGTGAAATATGGGCTCCTATGATATTATTTTAATGTGAGTTTGTAATTAAAAACAAGTTGTTTTCTCAATCCATGATAGTAAGCTTGACACTAGTGAATATTATAGTAGATGTTAAAATATAATAAATATAAAAGTTGACTCATTGTGAAATGAAAATATCACAGACTTTGGAATTCCTTAATAAGAGCTAGGGGACCAACTATTTATCCCCATAATCTCTAAAAATATTGCAAGTATTTTGGAATTGAATTACTTATTGGAAGTTATTTTAGAAGTTAATAATTCAATTCAAGCATAAAAGGTTGATATTATCCAAAATTATTACAGATATAGGAATAGATCTATTGAGATCACTATAATGAAATAATATATGAGAAATGAATTTAAATGATCATTAGTTAAGAGGGTATTAAATTTTAAAATAAGATATATTTCATATTTTAATAATGTAATAACTAGGTAGTGCATTAAGGACTCTGGAATATCTAGTCCCCAAGTGTAGATAATAGAACTTGGTGGTGCATAGACTTGGTTGTTAGAGATTAGCTTCAGGACAAACATCCAGAAAGATCAAATGATTTAAAAAGATATATTTATCAAATCAAATGACTTCAACATACTTGTGTCTGTCATTTTTCAAAAAAAACCTACCAAAAAATGATGTAAAAATGATTATTAATTTAAAAGCTCTAATGACCCTCAAAGACCCTTTTGAGGCACAACTATTTCTATTTAAGACAGCTTTAAATTATTTCTTAATAGTAAAAGAAACTAAGTGGAATATTCAGAAGGTCTATGGGGATGCTCTACATAGACCCAGGGAGTAAGAAAAGACTTTTTGGCCCATTTCATGGGGCTTTCACTAAGATCTCCATAGTAAATCCCCCTATATAAAGTCTTTCACAAGCTTGTGGGGTTATTGTAAGAATATGGATAAGACAAGACCCCGAACCATGGTATAAAATAGCAGAAAGATTTCCCAGGGTGAAAACAAAGCCATTTTCGGCCATTTTCAGGGGCTTTCCCTCAATTGGCCATAGAACCCCTTCCCCTGAAAAATTCACAAGTTTTCACAAAAGAAATTACCAACAATACTGTAGAAAGATGCTGTATTTTAAAGCTAATGAACAAATCAATTTGATAAAAAATGTAGCTAATTAACAGCGATTTCACTAAAGTTTCAATAGTAAATCTCTTAGAAATGATTCTTCAATTGGCCTGGTGAGTTCTTTGAAATATTATGACTTTTCATTCCTCACTTTTCAGAAAGATCAATTTTTTACATCAATACTTTACATGTGATTCCCTCCTCTGAGTGATCTTGAGAAGTCACTATTTTCCATGGGGAAACCAAGTCTGTGATATATATAAGAGAAAGAATTTAAATAATAATAAATCAGTATACTTCAATTTTGTCTTGATAAAATAATTCTTGAGGAAGAGATATGGATTAATCGTTTTCTGAATCTAGAATCTAATTCTGTTGGATTTTTGATAAAACTCAGTTTGAAAATTTTGTAGGAATTTCCTCAATAGTTAAGCTATGAGAATGAAAGGCTATTTTGAAATATTCAGGAAATATTTTCAGAAATGAAAGATTCAAAGCTCAATTAATAGCTCTTATTTTGTGTTTCCCTTTCTCTTGAATTATTTTTTCAAGGTATCTGATGTTTATGGTCTGGATCAAAACATAGCTTGTTATTTTATGTCCACATGCACTTAAGCTTCTCTAGTGAACTATAACTTTTTTTTCAACCAGTTTTAAAAACATCAAAAAAGGAAATCTATATCAAGAATATCTGTAAATAATCCTCTAAAATGTATATGAGAGCACATAGAAAACTAAGTCTGGTTCTCAGAAAAGGTCATTTGGGGATTCCAAATCAGAGACCCATTCAAGGCTAAGAGACAAGAAGCCATTTCTAGGGCCTGGGGGAAGTATAGTAATTAACTCCATAGGGGATCCTGTGGGAAATTTATGTAGTTATTAATTTATATCAGAAAAAAATAATGTATAAATTTTTTCGAATTTGTCTTAAGAAAAAAAATTCAAACAACCACAAAGAAAGCTCATAATTATTGATTGCAATAAGTATCACCAAATGTGAAACCCCAGCTTTTAGCACATCCAAGTTTTTTCACATGAGACAACGAGAGAGAATCCTGTTGATAAACTATAATGGGTTTTCCTCCAGGAAACAGCTTTTCAGATGGAGCGCTGGTTTCAGAGACTGAGAGATACTTATGGGCGATTATAGAAAAGGTAGGGATAACCTTTTCTCCGCTCTTCTAGAGTTTTAGAATTTTACTTGATTCAGAAATTGTTGGTGCAGAAAGGCACCTCTGAGGCTCTAATTATGAAGAAGTTCCTTTCCCTAATGACAAGTAATATATGTAGTCGAAAAACCCAATGTTTCCAAGTCCTCTAAATTACAAAATGGAGTTCAAACCATTATGAGATGTGAGTTCCTCTTTCTAGAGCATTGCGGCTATTTTCGTGGAAAAACTACCAAATTAACCCAAGTTTTATTGATATATATGGAAGAATTTTGATTTAAATCGAGGATTAATAATTGATGTACAAGTTGCTCGTATTTTGGTTAGAAAAACTTTGAGGTATTTTGTGAACTTGGCAGAAAAATCAGGTGAAGCTGGCTCGATTTTTAGCACATTGTACTTGAAACAAGCCTAGATATCACATGTAAATATTAGCAAGAAAAATTATAAATGAAAAAACTACCTCATTGATTTGTTTTGAAAGTAAAACTTACAGCAGTAAAAGATAATTAACATTGGGATACTTTTCTCTTTCTATCAATAAGGTGGCCTCATAGAGGGGGAGTAAGAAATCAATCATTACCTTAACCTTCTCCAACTTCAGGGCAGAAATTTTATATCCTTCCATGATTTCAGGGGTTCAAAATTTATTGTATGGGTCTTTGAGTGAGTATGCTTTCTTGAAAATATTCTATTTTGGGTTAAATTGGGTCACCACATTAGCTAGTAAGGTATTTCCTTTTTGTGACTTCTGAAAAATATCCACCATTGAGATTAATTTATCTTGTTTCTGAGGGCTCTGGAATAAGTATTATTCCAGACAGGAGATACAAGAATTATATAATAAAAATTCAGTGTGAGACCATCTGGTGGGTCAATAAAATTATATATTGAGATTGTTACGAAATCCGGATTTGGTTTTCATCATTTTCTGAAGTGCCTTTGGAAAGAGAAATTAAACCATTTAATTCTGATAGATTAAAGGTATGAGCCATATAGAAAATCAGCTGTGTTTCAACTAAAAGAAATTCGGTCTTGTCTTGTGATTATTTGGCCATTCAGTCATTGAGAAACAAGTTCTAAGCTCCTATGGCTATGATGGAAACTTTAATATCTTATTTCTTGATTTTCTCAAAATTGATTGTCCATTGAGAGACCTAAATGACTACCTAAAACTTGACTGTTTAGGCTTTAGGAAAAAAAACTAAAATGAAATAAATTTTATTTCTATCAAACCTAGGATAGAAGAGATAATTTTGTACTCCTTTTAAATTAAATTCTTGGTGATAGACATAAATTATTTGATTTTTGGGCTGCTCCAGGTATCTGTGGTAAAAAAAAGAGTCTTCCATTATCCATAATCAGGGTAAACAGCTTATATTTGTGAAAGGAATGAATATTTGGGGGATGAGATGTTACAGAATTTTGGGGTACTAATGAATTGAAAGCCGAGGGGTTAAAAAGCTCAAGTAATTCCTGAAAGGAAGGTGAGTATAATAAAGACATTTAAAGATTGAAATTTTAGATAAAATTAATGAGCGCTGGTTCCAGTGATTGCCAATGCTTAAGATAATAAAACTGACTTTTTTAGGATTTCAAAGCCCTGAATTTTTGGGTTCACTAATTTATGCATGGCCCTAAGATGATTTCCAAACTATTTGGAGCTACCTGTGTACTCACAATTGGGTATCTTTTTGCAAGGTTTTCCTTTTCAAATACTAACTTGACATTCAAAATTTGAGAAATAAGGTCAACTCAAGAGTTAGTGGGGTTTTTTGTGGCTCACAGAGGGATTAAGGCATTGGGTTTGCTGATTTGGAAGAACTTAATTCAAGAAACATTTTTTATGGGAAATTGAAAAGAAAAATGTATTGAGGAAGTGAAAAAAAAACAGGTTCCCCACCCAAAGTGGCTGTTGGGGATGGTTTGGTACTTGGTTGAGGGGGGAAGTCTCTGACTGTCAGGATTACTATATGATATAATGATAAAAAGGCTATAAATATAAGTGTGACACTAATTTAATATTGTAAAATACGCTAAAAGGGTTCTACTATAAAAATATAGTGGTTATTAGTCTCCTGAAAGCTCTGGTTTGCCCAAGTATATGTTAGGTTACAATAATAATTAAAACAGTAATTAATATTATTATTATATCTAATTAATTATAAGAGTACTACTGTTTGTGACAGCTTTATCGCGTAAAAATTCCAATAAAAAAACAAGAAATTTTTTTATTTTAGTGAGGAGAAGAACTCTTTTTAACTTACTAAAGGGTAGTGGGAGGTTATCCACCTTTTCACACAACAAAATAGTGAAAGGCTTTACTCCTGTGGATTACCCTTGATCCCACAGGCTCAATACAACCTTTTAACGAGCTCAAATGCAGCTTTAGGACCACAATTTTCCATTTTTACCCCATACAGGGTGAAAAACAATTTATACAGACCTTACAGACTTTTTCTGGTGCTTCTGATGCATCGGAAGGTGTAAATCACATGTCTTGGGGTCTCTGATTAGTAGGTTTATGAGTAATCAAAGCTTAATCATCTTTTTAATAGCTTTGATGACTCATAATTCAATCAAATGGGATAGTATCCCACAGTATCATCCTTTACAGATAGGTGACATAACGTTTTACTGAAATTATGAGTAATCAACTGATAAAAAGCCTTTTGGAAGCTTTGAAACCTCATAATTAAATTGTCTGGGATAATATCCCACAATACCACTTGGTGTGGAATTATAGCCTTAAATCATCAATACTTTTGTCAGCTTTGAAGATAAAGAGCTCAAACGTAGCTCATATTGTAGCCACAAGTGATCTCTGAAAGATGGTTATACTTAAGACCAAGTTTAATTTAAGTATGTCAAAGCTATGCAGGCTCAAAGTATTTTCAAACTTATGAAAAATAGTATTTTTCTTGCTTTGGGAGACAAGTAAAAATGACTTTTTATCTTTGTGAGATACAGGAATAAGGATTACATTTATATGTAGCCCTGATGTAGCCCTTCCAAAAAATATGCTACTATATAGGTCTCTCATCAAAAATGTGAGAGTTAGATGAGAGGTAAAAGAAATAGTATTACTTTCCAGGTTACTCAAATAGTATCTGTGTGGTAGCTTCTGATTAAGTGTTGCTGAAGCTTTGGAACTGGTACAATTGAATAACCCTTATTCAGGGCTTCCATAAAAGAAGCCACTTTGTGGTTTTGTGAAGAAAAATCTAGGATTTAGATGAGAGGTTTAGATTAAGGTTTATTCTCAGAAATACCTAAAGCCTCAATGACTTATCTAACTCTTATTGTTTGGTTATAAGAATGGTTTTTTCTAAAAGGGGAAGGATTTCTCCTTTAGATTTTTACATGTACAGAATAGCTTTTCTGGGCTCTGAAATCTGTTATAAGGGCCTTATTGTACCTTTATTTGGTTTAATGAAGTTTAAATTTTTGTATTTCACTCCTTCTTATGTAACATGTTTATGGTACATTTGAATTTAATGCTTGTGCTCTAGTTTTGAGTAGTAGTCTGAAGCTGACAGGGTCAGGAGCTGTATGAGCTAAATGGCCAGAGATTCCCATGAGGAAATTCCTCATTGAGCTCAAATTATGAGTTTGGTAAAAACCACTAGAAATTTCCGGGGGTAAGTCATACAAGAACTTCCCTGGTGTAAATGGGTGTACTTATTTTTCAAAAAAAATATTGAAATAGTCTACACAGAAGTTCCCAATCATAACTTTATAATAATAAATCAGTTTTAGTCAAATATTTACCCCCTTCACCTTTTATTCATCAAAAAAAAATTAATTTTTTAGGATTTATTTTAAAAAAACATTAAAATCTATCCATCTATGAACTTGATAATCAATAAGCTTGCTTTAAATATATATATATATATGATTTTTTGATCTTGAAAAAAGAAAAGAGAATAAAATAGATTAGCTATAAAAAAGGATGATAGAATAAAAAATAAACATAAAAATAAATTTTAATTTTACTCACTTTACCCAGCAATTTTTCCACATTGTGTATCAAAGAGAAAAAAATGAGGGGTAAGAAGGGTGAGTAATAATAGTGGTTCATGATTAATATATATATATATATATATTCTGAACCATTTGAAAAAATTCCTCCTCCCCCTCCAATTTCCTTTTTTTATAAATAGCATATATAGAAGCTGATTTCTCTCTTTTCTCTCTCTTTCCCTCCCTTTTTTAGAGGTTTTTTTGAAAATATTGCCTTTTTAAATTTTTTTTTGAAAAAAAAAACAACTAATAAGTAATAATGATAATTATTATCTTCATTTTTAATAAAATGATCAAATCAATTTTTCTTCAATGGAAGAATAACATGATTATTATTAAAATAATTCCATTTTTTTGAAATAATTTGAATTTTGATTTAAGCTCAAATTCAAAAGGATTTTTTTTTTGGAAAAAAGAGTTCATTTTTTGAATTGTAAAATTGGAATTTATTGCCATTATTAATGAAATATTCTAAGTTATTTTCAAAATCGGATTTCTCTTCGCTATATGTATATATATTAATCCAAAGAAGTCTGATTAAAAAATCTCATTTTTCATGACTTTATTTTCATTTATTTATGATTCAGTTTTAAAGAGATAAAATCGATGCCATGTGCTGTTTGAATGACAATTTATTTAGTTTTCCAAATTTGAAATTTATCAAATTTTTCTTTTTTTGAAAATCTGAAATTCATTTTTTGAATGATAAGCACAAAATGATTGATTTAAGTATAAAGTCTTTTTTTAGTATTAAAACACAATATATATTTAGAGGTACTTGTTAATATAAATATTATATTATCCTTAATTCCAATTGATCAATTGAACTTAATGAGAGTGAAAATCCTTTACCAGTTTAAGTGAACCAAAGCTTTAATACAATTAATACTAATTATTTGAGTAATATGAACTCTCATATTATCAAATTGCAAGCCAGTAGAAGATGAGTATGATCACATAATTTGATGAAAGATAAAACCAATTTTTCTCATTATGAAGTATTAATAATTGCATGACCTTTTAAGATACACAGATGGTGGTAATATCAAAAAGGAAGAATTTACACTTCTTGTGAATGAGGTAAATGAAAGATTCAGATTAATATTGGATAAAGATCAAGTTTAAAATAGAATATAATACTTTTAGTAATCCCTTCTATTTTCATATACATTCCCAAGTATTTAACTGAAAATGCTTGTAATTAGTGTATTAAGCAGTTATACACAAATTATGAGTATGTTTGTTGACTCAGTGGAGAATTATAGGATTAAAGAAAGAAAAGCAATTTTTTATGATGATTCATTTTGAAAGAAACCAAAAACTTTCCACACAAGTGCAGGCTATGAAAAGATACAAATGATCCAATTCCCAAATTATGACTTTGGTATAAAGCTCTTTGGAGATACATATTCTACTGGTTCTATGGCAGAAACGAATACTCAAATGTAAATAAACAATTCTTTGGGAATTCTTAGTCCTCCCAGAGACTCCAATATCTCTCAGACAAGTAATTTGGAGAATTATCAGAGTAATAAGAGAATGGAAAATCTAAAAATTCAATGTTATACACATCCTTAATCTATAAATAAAGGAATGTCTTCCAAACGTACAGTAACAAAATATCACAAAAATTAGTAAAGAAAATTAACCAGGAAACAGTGTTGAATATTATGGATGATTTGTAAGCCTCACTTCAAAAGGTTTTCTTTGAGTCAAAAGATTTGCATCAGAATGAATCAAAACATATTGAGCCCCAAGTATTTTATAATATAGGAAATTGTATTTTGAAATAAAATTGAATTAATATTTTGAACAGAAATTACATGCTGGATTTTATGAATTTACTTGAAAATGAATGCAAGAGCACCATCTCATTGATTATTTGTGAAAAAACAAATCATAAAGATAAATTTCTACATAAAATAATCTTTTGTTCATAGATATAGTTCATATAAGCTAGCAAATATCTCCTTAAATTATTCTTTTCAATGATTCCCTGGTATTGAGCCCATATTAAATTGGATAGCCAGCTAAAAATAAGTTTTATTTTAGATTAATAAATATTTTCTTCTAATTTTATTAGTTGAGCTCAATTATTAGCTTAATTTTTTTCAGGTTCAAAAATACCTTTATTGAAACTTTTCCTCATTTCATGCTTTGTTATATAATTAATTCTTCAAGGACACAACTAAAAATATCATAAAATTTGTAACCAGTATTCTATAATTGAAGTTTATTCCTATTAGGTGGCAATTCATTTTCAAAACTACAACTACCCTTTCCATTGTATTTATCAAAGAAACCTGGCATAATCTGAATATTTTTTTCCCTTATTTTGGCCAATTATTAAATATACCAGTTAATGTTTAATTACTGTCAATCAAAGAAAGAATTTTAAGCTTCAATTTTACCTTTCCTTATCATAAAAAATATTCTCAAGCTCCAAAATAATTTTTCAAAACTCTTTTCTCAGAGTTTACCCTTGATATTAACAATAATACCTACTTTTTGTAATAAAAGTCTTGCGAAAGTGCTTTATTCAAGACTATATAGTCATGAGTACTTTCCTGCCGCACAAAACACATGTAAGTGATACATATATTCAAATCAACAGCCATTAATACGTTCGGAGCTCGGACCACCTTATTTCTATTCCATGAGGCTTTTTAATTAAGAGGAAACTTGGCTGGTACAAATTCACCATAAATAACTATAATACACCTCTGAAATATCACAAATTTCGGTTTTTGGAAATTTCTTATGTAATTATAGTGCCACCGGGATATTTAATGTATTCTAGATAAATATGACACAGTTTATCAAGTTTCCTTCTTAGATATTTAGCTTGTAAATAGGTTCCCTATCGCATTCAAATTTATTCTCAGCTTGCCAAATCTATTTATCATTTGTAATTATATACAAATATTTCAAGAATTGGTCTTGTGAAGATACAGAATTTCTGTTCATGATTAGTAAAAGAACTGACCAAAGCATATAAAAGAAGAAAAAACATCTTTAATAATATGAAATACCTGCTGGAATATTTCAGGTGGTGCTTCAAATTGGTATTTTAAATATTGATTACCTTAAAGGAAACCAGTATGAAAGGGGTTAGAGCTCCTCTGCAGTAATTTCTAGATATTTATTTGGTGAGAAATATTTCAGTTTTACTGTGCTCAAAACAGAAATGAAGTGACTTTGAAGAGAGTGTAAAAAATGATATTGTGGGATATCATATAATCTCAAAAATTACTATGTAATTGAAACTTGATTAATTCAGTGAGTTTTTTTTCAAACGTTTTTCTCAATGCAGAGAAAACAATTTTTACATAAATCTTGAAAAAGGATAAATCAATAAGGATGAAGTCTCAAAATATTTTTATGTGTTTATGTGTTTTGGACACAACAAATGAAAAAAGTGGAATTAGATATATTTTTGGAACCTCTGAATAATAGTAATAATTATGACTCAAAATATGACTAACCATGTACACCTTTTTCCTTCAAAAAGAACTAAATATATATATTTATATATTTAATTTAATCATAAAAGAAATATCTAATTAATTAAACTTCATTAAAGAAAAATCTTTTTATTATTACTATTTTTGAATAAATTAGAATAATTTATAATCTAAAAAATTATAAAGAAATGGTTTTTTAGGGGAGATATTATTCAAAGAAAACTGGTAAGACCACATAAGAAAGTTGTCAATAATATGGAAGAAATCCCCTGGGCCCCTTTTAAAATATAAATAAGAAAGAAATTTTTGTTGTGCAAAACCCAGCCAACCTCCCAAAAAATGTTTATTTTTCCCAAAAAAAACCTTGTGACCTTTTATTTTCAGTTTTTCTCACATATCCACAAAAAAGATGTCTTTTTTACAAACAGAACCAATTCTTCGAAAATATTTTCCCCCCAAGCCCAACTTTTTTCTAGAAAAAGCTTTCAAACCCTTTTTATAAAATTTCTTTCCCTAAAATACCCCTTTTTTCCCAACAATACCTGCTTCCAAAACCTTTTTTATGTCACCAATAACCCAAATTGAAAATTTTCCCTTCCTTCTTCAATTACAAATAATCTTGAACCAATTTATTCATAGCTCTCTTTTCTTATTTCCCATTTTCCCCTCTTTGAAAAGGCTCTTTTCTCTTTTCATAAACCTCATTTCACCCCTTTTTCCCTTGGTTTTGTGAAATTGCTTCATATTTTTCTCTAAAGAGTTCTCCGACCCCCACTAAAGGTGAGTTCAAGACTCTTAATCCTTTTTTTAAATTATATTCATAATGTTTTGAGGGAAGAGTGGTATTATCTGTCCACTTTGAGGTCAAATAAGACCCGAAATCAGGTTGAAATAAGGTTCGATAGGTCTGAGACCCCAAATTCCCACAAAAACCTATCCAAACAAGTTGTTCCAAGAAAAATAGACTTGACATTTAGACCCTATTACACAAAATATTTCAATAGTACTGATTGGAATCTCAAATTTAAAAGATTATGAACACAGTCATGATTCCACTTAAAATATCATGGCACAGCATTCTTTCCCAAAATTCAATGAGAAAGAGACATCTCAAATTTCTCAGAAGTTTGAATACCTTCTCATTCCTAAAATTCAGGCCCAGTATTCTACCCTACAAAGATCATCTTAATTAATGTGGAAACTAAGGAGTTAGTATAATAATTTCCATAAGGTCAGAAAATATGAGCATAGCCTCAGGAAGAAATTACCACAATCCTGAAATCATTTTGAACATTTATGTTGAAATTTATTTGATCTATGAGCATTTTTAAAGCAAGTTTTATGAAAATAATAAATAATCATTTTTTCTGAGTTTTTAATTCAATTTAATCTATGGTCTTAAGGTTTGGATATGGAACTTTGATTAAAAATCAAGTACTTCTCCCGTTGTCAAACTTTGTATCAGTTAAAATTACATAAAAATAGTATTTTAAAGAGTATTAAAAGATAAAAATGCCAAATTTATTATTTTTAAATTTTTTGAGTATAAAAAAATATAAGTTTCCATTGTTTTACCATAATAAATATTTATCACAAAATACTTTACAAGATATATTAGTGTCTAAAATAAATTTCTATTGGAATCAGTTGAGAAAATAACTTAAATTAATAAATAATTGAACAGACTCTCTATAATTAACAATAAGGAGAATGCACAACTAAAAGGGACCACAGTGGATTTGGAAAAAAGTGACAATCTTTACAGTGATAAAAGAGGCTTCAATTAACTTCTGGGGCTTTTTAAGGGTAAAAAAAATATAAATAGTCACAAAATACTATTATAGTTATTTCTTCCTGTGGTTAAAAGGTTTTAAATTACCAAATTTTTTTGATTAGGATATCTTATTGATTGCTTTAACAATGTTACAACCAATTATGAAAGGAAAATATTTTAACCTGAAATTAAAAGAGGAGGCCAATAAGACCCTCTTTCATAGCTACCATTTTTCTCCTCCAAAAGTAAACTTTTCTCTCACAAGCTTGGAGATACCTATTGGAAACATAGAAGTCAATTATGGAATAATTGACCCTTTTTTGGACCAGAAAAGGGGTAGTTTTAGCCATTAATTTAGTAATAGCTGGTTAAAGCATTGAATAACACATCAGAATTTGTATGAAAAACCTAAAAAGTAGCTAAAGCTTCTTTAGTGAGGTTTTTTTACCCTCTTATAAGAATTAAAAGCTTCCCTGGTTAGTGTCAAGTTTTGAACTACCTGACTAAAAGTGCTTTAGGTAATAACTACAATGACTACTCCTCTTCAAAATTCTCATAAATTTACTTTCAGAATACAGCCTAGACTAAAAAAACTAACTGTATTTGTCATAGGAACTGCACAAACACAAATGCACTGGTCCTTGAGACATAAAACATCTTCAAGAGATAATCTCAATCAGGAGAAGGCATAATTTTGAAAGGATTAGGAGAATTGTTCACTTTAACCTTTGTTGTCAAATTAAAACCCACATTTATTATGACTCATTAATTTCCCACTGTTTTTTTACTATCTCAAGAAGGCTGTAGCCTTCTATTTTTCCATTTTTTTTTACACTAACCTGCGCTTGAAGAAGATTTACTTATATATTGGCCTTACATTTTTTTATTGTCTGTATTGTAGAATTTCGCTTTGAAGTCCACCTTCTAGGTACTGTGGTATTCCATACCTTTTCAACCCACTTTCAAGCACATTAAGGGTAAAATATTTTGAAATATCAAGATCTAAATGGCTAATTTTGGAGCTCACAAATTAAAAGACACTCTAAAAATCATATAAGACAAATAATCAAATAAGAAATATTGATTAAAAGAATATTGTTGCATTCAGCACAGAAATAAAAAAAGGCTTTCATAGTTCAATGAATACAAAATGGATTACATCTAATGAATTCATACAAAATAACTTAGAAATAATCCTTGAAGCACCAAATAATATAGCTTAATAAATACATAAAAGATCATAATTGAATGGAAAAGGTATCCATTTAGCATTATATCCACCATTGAAACTTCAGAAATATTATATTGATAATAAATGCAGTCACCAAAATAAATTTTATGTGACACAAGAATTATCTGACAGTATCTGATATTAGTTCATTCAGGGAAAGTATGCTAAAAACCTTAAAATTGAATAGAAATGCAGAAACCCAGATAAGGTGAATCCATTATATCTGTATGAGATACAGCCACAAAATTATTAATACAAGCTGAATGAAGTCTCAACTAGCTGCATTGAAGGGAAAAACACTAAACTCTAAATTACACATAAATCCTAATCAGATATTAAAGCTCAAAAAGCTATCCCCACATTAAAAAACATCATGAATTCAGATTACATTATCTTAATAACAAATTGTGAAATATTTCAGTCATATGACACCATTCTCAATTGTATCTACTCTGGAAAATCCTCTTTTTTGGGATTAAAATCAGGCAGTACCTGGAGGTGGAAATCACAGGTAACTAGTTTTGAATTTCTAATAAATCCTGTAACCAAGGGTGGCAAGGGTGTATTGCCTGCCCTCCTAAGATACTGAACAAAATCTTCTTTGGGGCTAAAAAACCAAAATAAAATTGGTAAGTGGCTTTACAACTGCAGAAGACAGAATTACACATTCTCAGATCAGACCTATTAAATATATAATAAGGAATATCATTTCAGTAATTCTGGTTAATTTTTATATTTTAATGAAATACTTGTCTGTTTAATTTTTATTTTTCTGAGTTAAATTGGGGTGAGCTGTTTCATCTTTGTGATACATTCTTGGTAAGATGGGTTATTCAAGGTTTTCTGGAAAACTTGATCTGTTGATAAGCATGATTTTGTTAAGGTAAAGATATAATAGATTAAAATAATTTTTTTAAAGGTTTGTTATTTTTCAAGAGTGGCTAAAAAAAAGGCAAAGCTTCATTTTTCAAATTTGAGAGGTAAGATTCTTTGATATTGAATATTTTTAGGGGTATTCTAATTCAAAGTTTTGAGAAATGATGTGATTTTTTGTACTGGATAAAATATTTTTAGTAGAGAAGTACTCCTAATATTGGGTACTTGGTTGATTCTTTTTTTAATACCAACATTCTATTGAGCTTAGCTACTGGGAAATCTTTAACACTATACTTTCACTGAGCTTAGCTACTGCACAAGTGAATTAACTATGATATACTGCACTACCTCCAGGTGAGGGATGACTGATTCCTGTTCTTATAATGTGCATTGTGGGGGATTTTCAAATTTGAGGAGAGAGAGCGCCTCTATTCATAACTTTTGGAATCCCAGGGGGCCTTCCATGGGAGCTGTCTTTTTCCACTTTGATTCCTCTTGATTCCATTGTGTTACTTTTCTTTTTGTGAGGACCTTTCCTTAAAATGTGAGGAGATTTAAAGTTTGGTGATAATTTTTAGTCCAAACAGCCTCAATTTATAGCATTATTATCTTCTGGTGATCTGGTTATGACATGGTATTCTTGGATTTTTCTTGCATGCATGAGGTGATTCCATTTTGGCTTGGGATTTTTTTTGCAGAGCATTTTTCCTGTCACATTATATGCTGTTTGTGGGGGAAGTATCACAGGCTGACCTTGCCTTTTCCTTGAATAGGTCATTTTTTTAGGCTTGGTAAGAATTTCTGTGTAATTTATGCTGATGTAATAGATGTGTTTTCTCTGCTTGAACTCCAAAGTGAGGTCAGGTGATGATTTCTTGCACTGTTGAGCTTACTTTTGTGCATGAGATGGTGTGATTTGTTTTTTTAGTTTTAAACATCAAATTCTTTGCATAGTCATGTGGTTTATATTTGAATAAAGGTGTGTATTTCATGCAGCCTGTTGTAACTAGTTTTCATTTGCATGAGGTGATAAGTTGTGTAAACAACTTTGATGCTGTTTAAATTTTTCAAGTGGTGCTACTATGGCTTTGCTGGACATTAGTAGGTTAAACTTTTTATCATGTGACTCTTCTGTGTCTGAATTCAAGGTGGCTGTGCAGCTTATGCAGGTGTACTTTTCTTTATGCATGAATCCAGTGGCTATAAGTGGGGTTTAAGTCTGGGTGGGGTGTGTAATTTAAAGGGTGGTACCTTATTTGCTGTAACTAGTTTCCTATATGTAAGCTTATTGTTGCATATGCATAATGAAACTGAATAGTTTATTCAAGCACATACACTTACCTTTGGTGCTTGTTCCATTTTATCATGGATTAAATCCAGCTTATTTCTGTAAAACTAACCCTTTGGTTTAAACTTTGGCTTTAAGTCTGCCTGTGGGTTGGATTTACTGATGTTATGGGCTACTATGAGCTTGAGAATGGTGAAAAAAAGGTATGGAATACCACATCCCCTTCTCCATTAAATGAGTTACCCAGAATTCCAGGTGAGAGATCCCTACTCTTAATCTGCTTTTGTGGTCTCCCTCAATAACTCTGCCTCATTCATTGATTCATACTCTTTACTTTGTTCTTCTTCTGTGTCTTATTTTGTGTTTATCAACCCTCCTCTTGAGTAAAACTTCTTGATTTGAGAGGCAGAAAATCCTCTTGATAATTTGGTTCCATCCAGCTCCTCCGGATCATATGGCCCATTGTTGACTTGTATTATTACTCTGTATGGCAAGTCCCATTTGTTTTTGAACAGTAGTCCTCAATTTTTTTTCTATTGTTTTATTGTAAGCCAGGACCAAATCTCTTAAATTGATGGTGATCTTAGTTGGTGTGCCAATCTTCTGTCCCAACAATTGATATAGTCCTCCCTTGATTTTTTGAGTTCCTCTGCTGTTTTCCTTCCCATTTTTTCTTTTACTTCTAATTTTTTAGCTCTGGCTTCCAATAATTCCTCAGTTGTGGATATTCTGTGGCATTCTACTTAAAAATATATATATATTGAATTTTGATTGGTAATACTGGTAGTTTTATGGAATTTGAGCTCAAATGGTGAGAAACAAGTTGTTCTTTTAGTTGAGACTCTGTCAGCAAAGTAACCAAAGGTCAATTTCTTCCAGCTTCCGCCCTTTTCTCCACACATATTGACTAGTGCATCCTTGAGTTGTTTATGGCCTCTTTCAACTGTTCCTTGAGACTCTGGGTGATAGGGGGTGGTGACTCTGATCCTTCATCCTTTTTTCTTCAATGAATCCTGAAATTCCTTTCCAAGCCATGGTACTCCATAAAAATTAACTTCCTTTGGTTAGCCATACCTACATATTCATTCTTAAACTTTTTCTGCTGTTAATTTCATAAGTGCAACTTTTTCTCCTTATCCTGAAAAATCATCTCTGGCCACAACCATGTTCTTCCATCTTCCAGATTTTATATGAACTGCATTAATTCTGACCCTTTTGAAGAGTTTTTATGTTTCTTTATACTTTCCTTTTTCTCTTTGTCAGCTTTGACTCCTTTTTTGGCAGGCCAGGAAAGATTGAACCCATTTCTTTACTGATTTCTTCATTCCTTCCCACCAAAATATTGCTTTAATCCTTCTTTAAGTTTCATTTTCTTCTCTGTGGCCCATTTCTTCATTAATTTATTGCAAAATTTATCTTTGATATTCTTGACTTGATATAAGAAATTGAGGTTTTGGGTTATTTCCCCTTTTGAGCTGGCCACATTTCAAGAAATATTTGGGTGACCTTCTTTTTATCCTATTAAATTTTTCATCCTTACTTGATTGTGGCTTTTTAATCATACTTAAGTAATATTAAATCCTCTTACAAAATCCTTCTTGTTTTTTTGGCACTTGTATTATTGAAAGATTGAGTTAATTTAAATTCTTAGCCCCAAATCCTGGGTGTGGCTTGATAAAATTTTCTTCATCAAATTCTGGTGCATCTCCCTTTTCTTCTTCTAACCTTTTTGGTCTCCTTGATATCCCATCAGGAATACTGAAGGTTTTACCTGGTTCGTGTACCAAATCAAAGGAAGATAGTTTAATGAAAGCCACCCATCTTATGATGGGAGATTTGGGTAAGAAAGGGGTGTTGATCATCTCAATGAAGGCCTTGTCATCAGCATTTAAGTCAAAGTGTTGTCCCCAAATTATTGTTTGAAGCTTCTTGAGAATTTTTCCAACTCCACAGAGTTTTAATTTGGGTTGTGAGTATTTTTATTTCATTTTTGAAAATTTATTTATTCATGCAGTACTGGTCTGTCTTTTCCTCCTTTGTCTTCTTGAGTGGGTACTGCTCCTGCAGAAATTCAGCTTGAGTCTCCTTATGATTTTATTTTTCCTTCTCCTCTTTCATAATCCAATTTCTTGATAGTAATTTCTTCTCCAAAACGTTTCCTAAGCTTCTTGAAGGATTCTTCACAATTATGATCCCAATTGCACTAAACATCCTCCCTGGTGAGCCTTCTGAGTTGTGATGAAACTTGTGACAAGTTTTCAATAAAACTCCTTAAATAGGCAGAAAGTCCAATAAATACTCTTATTTCCTTCTTGTTGAGAGGTGTTGGACAATTTTGAGCTTTGTTTATCTTTTGTTTTGAGATTTTTCTTCCTTTTAATTATACCACATGCCCTACTCTGTCCAAAGCTGGAATGTGGAATGCAAACTTTTATCCTGAGATAGTAAATCCTGAATATTCAATCCTGAATATAATTCTTTCTACTTTTATGGCATATTTCCATATAAATCTTCTGATTGAGGGTTTTCTGGTAGTTCTTCTTGGTTGTAAAGTGATCTTTTTCATTTTATTCCTCAATCATCAATGAAAATTCCTACAGCTTCTGGTATTTCTTGTTGGAGTATCCAGGTCATTTGGGCTTGGTATACTGCTACTGAGTTAGTGGCTCCCTGGTGTAATCTTGTAAGTTAAATCCTCCCAAGGGGTGTTTCAAAAGTGTCAAGGGGTCTTTTTTGTGAAATCTAATTATCTTTAATCATATCTTCCCATTATGTCATCTATTCAATAGCATTCTCTTCCTGAAAATGAATATACAAATTCTTCAATGTGAGGTGGTAAGCCAGCATCCTTCATGGTGACTTGGTTGAGTTATTGAAGGTCATAGACAATTATGAGGTTTCCATTTGATTTTGTCACAAAAAATATTAGTCTTGTGCAGTTTTGGGTGTATTTCTCATAGATTCCAGTCCTGATTCTTTCTCTGATTAATTCAGTAAACTAAGGTAAAATTGATTTGGGTATGGGAATTGGTTTCTTTTGCCAAGGTTCATGAGGTATTACTGGTATCTTTCCAGGTTTTCCATATGAGGTTTTGAGTAATCCTTTTTCTTCTTCACATAAGGCTATTGCTTTTTCCCTTTAGTTAATTACATTTTTTGAGGAAATTTGTTTCTTCATTTTATAACCATCCTGGTGGGAAAAGATTAACTTCTTGAAGTCTTTCATGTGTGACGCTTAAGGTTTCTTGAAATATAGTAAGGTTTTGTGATGAGGGTGTTTTATGAGGATCTCTTTAAAAAGGTGGTATTTCCAAATGTAGGTTAAGTTATTGAGTAATTGAGTCATTTACTGGTCTCACCTTCTTCAGGAATGATACATATTTGATTGCTAAAATTGAGTGAACCACCTTAAATGAGGTATTTTAATGCTTTGAAGGGACTTGCTAGTTTCCTGAAATATAGAGGTATTCACAATTCTTCTTTCTTCTTTCTTCCATAAAAGTTTCTTTTAAGGTCACACAGGACCTAAACCTAGGTGTCTAACCCCTGTATTGAGGTATACAGGTACTACAGCCCAAGTCATGAAAGGACCTCCTGGCTTATTCCAAGGGCTTATTTTGACTCTTAAGCTCCTTTGGGATTGATTTTGGATTCCACTTTAATTTTGTTTGATTCTTCAATATTTATGATTCCCATTTGATGCAGTATTCTTCTGGTTGTTTTATTTCTGGATGAAAAATTTTCTTGTCTTAATTGATGGCTTGGGACTTCACTTTGTTCATTGCAGACAATGTGATAATGATAAAAACCTTTGAAAAAGCTTTCTCCTGTTACATAAGGGAGTGTTTTATTGTCATTCTAAGGACAAAAATGGTCCTTCAGAACTTCTGCTGAATAGGATAATTACCTCCTGCTTCTTGGCTGTTTTTTAAGATTTTATTCCCAAGTCTACAGGGAAGCAGTTTATTGTCATTCTGAGGAGCTCTTGAGTCTTCAAGATTGTTTAAAATCACAAGGTAAATTTGAGTTGAGTGTTTTACATTTATTGGTGGTAGACCATTTTGAGTGATCCCTGAGTCCATAATTAATCCAGTGAGTCATCCTTCAGTACATAAAGCTTCACCAGTAAGTCTTGAATTTCAAGTGGCTTTCAATCCATAAATAAAAGAATTGCCAAGGTGTTTTGTTGTTAAAATTTCAATAAATAAGTAACTCCTGCTTTCCTTCATAAATAATCTTCTTCATTTTTGATATTCTGTATAATTGATCTCTGATGAATTGTTTCCCATTTATATTGATACTTTCTCAAAATAATTTATGTCCTTTTATTCCTTGGAATTTCTAAAGTATCCCTTTGGTAAAAAAATAAAAATCAAAATGAAAATTTAAAATAATAAGATTATTAAAAAAATGAGTTTTGAAATTGATGAATTTTTTTAACAATATTTGTTTGGATGAGAGCCCCCCTCTCCATTGAAAAATCTTGAGTTGGTTTTCAAATTTGGAAGCTGATATACCCTCATTCCCCCAAAGCTTCCACTATAAGGGATAGTGTAAGAAATAAGCTTACCCACCCCTTATTATTTATAGTAATTGTCATGAGGATAAATAATAATAAAGTAAAATTACAGAATTTTGTTTAATGAGGGTTGAATATTTCTTCTTTCTTTTTAATTTAAGTATCAAATAGCTAATATTTGAGATATCTTAGTAAAAATCACAATTTAAAGGAAATAAGCCTGAATCAAAATTAAGATCATGTATCTGTTTGTTTAAAGGTAGTAATTTGTGCTATTGAGATTATTTATTATTAATATGAAATAATTGAATGTTCATAGTTTGAGTCATTTATATATATAATAACCCTTATGATACCACAACTCTTCCTTCTGGAATAATCATTGTGACTCGGAATTTAATTCAAGTCCACCCCCTTTATGGATCAGATTTTCTGTTACCCATAAGTGCATTTGAGTTGTTAAAAAAATATCAACAGTTAAATTAAAAAGTTGTC
Source organism: Austropuccinia psidii (assembly GCA_023105745.1). Lineage (NCBI taxonomy): Eukaryota > Fungi > Basidiomycota > Pucciniomycetes > Pucciniales > Sphaerophragmiaceae > Austropuccinia > Austropuccinia psidii. The sequence goes on along the minus strand of JALGQZ010000016.1, from coordinate 6,573,037 downwards.
AAATTAAAAAAACTCTCGCTTTCTTTTTCGGGGCTTTTTAAATTCCATTTTGAATAAATAGAACATTGAGGTGTTATTAATATCTAAATTCCCCAAATTATGTCAACAATTTATGAGGCTTTAATATAAATAACTCCTTCAGAGCGGAATTAATTCCTTAATGGAACAAATACCTCTTCATTTCAAACAGCTTCCAATGAATTTCTTTCAATTCAATAAATATTTCAAATAATTTGATCATTTTAACCAAGCTACTTGATGTAGAGTTTTTTTAATTATTTTCTAGTTGAAAATTTAAGCCATTTTAATGGCCCTTGGTGTAATAGTGGGAAAAATATAATAAATAGATAGAATATTATTGAGACCTTGAATGGGATATGCACCTTATTCTTAGGGAAAAAATGAATGAATTTGAGATAAAAGAAAGAAAATATGTTCAAACTGTTTAATTCAGTACTTCTTTCCAATTCTTGTTTATAATGATATAAAATTGTAAAAGTAAAAAAAGATGAACTAAAACCTCAGGTAGTTTATAGTATTTCCTAGGACTTTCCAATATGAAAAGTCCTGTTTAGCTTCACCAATCCTTGTCAAATATCAAATAGGCAGTTCATGGTCTTGCCAAAGACAATTTGGTTTCTTTTTTTCTTGGTCCGTTTTGATAATTTGAGTGGCAGTTTATGGTCTTTCCAAGGACTATATCTTGTGTCCAGGAACCTTTTTATTTCCTTTGGGGCTTCATGTCATGTTATTGATCTTCAAATTCAAGTTGTAAAATCAAATTCAACAGTGTATAGTCTTATATTTAGGACTCATCTTCAAGTTTATAAAACCAGAAATTTCCTTTTTTAAATAATGATGACTACCTGTAGAATTAAAAACCAAATATGTCAGTATAGTATATTATGCAATATAAAATAAAAATATATTTAAATTCCTTCTTAGGGCTCCTTTTGCTTTATTAAAGCCTTACTAAATCATGAATAATGTATATATTTATATATATATACCATTTTTTGTTTGTTTGTTTTGTTTTTCATTGAAATATAATTAAAATATTCCAGAAGGTTGAAGCCATTTTAAGGGCTTTTATTGAGGTCATTATCCTTGTATTTATGCCTTTTTTGTATTCCCTGTAGAATAAAAAACTTAATAAACTAAATTAAGTAAAGTAAATGAGCAAACCCAGAGTTTTAAAGCCATTCTGAGGGCTTTGTTCTTTTTTTCCCTGAATCTTTTTGTTAAACTAAAAATACTGAACTATCAGAAAAATGAATAATCATCAATTTAATAAATAAACTTAGAAAATAGAATTGAGAAGTTTAATTCCTTAATCTGGCAAGATTACTTCTTTGTATGCCCTGTAGCACAAAACCAAAAGTTTTAATACAATAACTTAATTAAAACAAACAAACTCAGCAGTTCAAAGCCCTGCTGAGGGCTTATTGTTCTTTTATGGCCCTGTAGCATATCAAAAGAAAATATGTCTGTTTAATTTAATATCAAAGATAAAATAAGCATTAAAAAATAAAATAAGCAGTTTAAAGCCTTGCTGAGGGACTTTATTTCTTTCAAAGCCCTGTAAAAACAATAAGTTTAAAGCCTTTATGAGGGATTTTTATTCTTTTCTTGATCTGAGTTATTTTTTTCAGACTAGAAAAGAAACGGAGACATCAGTAAGCTCAACACTTAATAATTTAACAAATAAAAATAAAAATAAAATTGAGCAGTTTGATGCCTTGCTAAGGGAAAAATTTTTATTTATTGTTTTCAAGCCTTATATATTTTCTATAATTTTAATCTCTAGTTTAAATTCTTGTTAACGACTCCAAAGGAACTTGAGAGTTCTCAAAATTGAGTCGGGTTGGTTAAGGGGTGGCCTTTCTGGCCTTCAAAATCCCATTGGCTGGCCTCTTTTCTCGTTGGACTAGGTCAAAAGCCATTCAGGTTAATTGTTTCTAGGTGAGTAGGGATATTCCCACATCCTCTACTTCTGCTAAATTTAATCGGATGGGTTGGTCAAAAATACCCATTCCTATTGTTTTCTAAGGGGAATAAGGGCTTTGAAACAACTGAAACATCACTAGGACGTGGTTTCTTTCTCTGATTTTCAGATTATTTTTTTTTACGCTGCTAGACCTCTTTCTAAGCTCAAATGTGGTTCGGGCAGGCTTCTTTCCTCTTTTCTACCCTTGAAAAGCACTTCATTGTGATATCAACTACTTTGGGTGTTCAAACTTCAACACATGGGTGTTTTGAACTCCTTATTACTTTGAATGAATAAGTCAGTTGGGGTGTAGAGTTCTCTAATGGGCTCAATAAGCGCTACCTTATTTTCAAAACAGCTTCAGGTGGAATTTTATACCCTACTGGAATGTCGGGAACTACCTCAGTGAAGTATATTTTGGTAATTAAGGAGGTTGCTTGACCTTTCTCTGTCTCAAAACTCATTGTTGACCACTACAGGCTTCATAGCTTTTGTAAGGTGTGGATATGAAACTTTGATTAAAAATCAAGTACTTTTCCTGTTCTCAAAATTTGTATAAGGTAAAATTCTGTTAAAAATAGTATGAAATATTATTTTTAAGAGAAAACACGCCAAATTTATTGTTTATAACTTTATTAGTATAAAACAATAATATTATAAAAATTTATTGTTTTACCAACAATAAAAATTTATCCAAAAAATACTCTACAAGAGATATTTTAAGGCTACAAAAGAAATTTCTTCAAGAGCAATTTCAATTGGAATTAATTGAGCAAAGAACTGCAAGCAATTAATTAAAGAACAAAGTCTTTAAAAAGAATATTAAAGAGAAAACACTCCCAAAAGTGACCAGAGTGAATTTGGAAACAAAGTGACAAAGCTAACAGTGATGAAAGATGCTTTAATTCACTTTTGGGGTGGTTCAGGGGTAAAAATGATTATAAGAGTTACAAACAATGATTATAATGATTTTTTCACGTGGTTAAAAGGATTAAAATGATTTAAAAGTGGTGGTTGGAATCTTTGATTGATTGGTTTAACAGTGTTTAAACTAATTAATAAAAGGAAAAGATTCTAACATGAAGAGAAAAGTGGGGCAAAGAAGACATTCTTTTATAGTCATCAATTCTCTTGCTCCAAAAGTAAAATTTACTCTTGTCAGTCGTGAAAAACAGTCTGACAACAGAAAAACCAATTATGGCATCATTGAACCCTGGTTTAGACCAAAAAGGGCTGGTTTAAGCCATTTTTAGCCATTTTTAGCCATTTTAGACCCTTAAATCAGCCATTACTATAGCAATACCAGGCCTAGAGCCTTCAAAACACGTCAGAATGTGTGTCAGAGGCGTAGAAACCAGTTAAAACTGTTTTTATTATGATTGTTTTATCTTAAGGGTAGTTTTACCCTCTTGGCAACAGCTAAAACTACCCCAGTTGGTATCAAAACCTCATCATCAATTGAGTCCACAGACCCTGTAACTCAATTCCAGGCCAAAAGTAATGAACTTTTGCGTGAATTTTGACATCCCACGCCTGTCAGCAAGGATTTTGGGGGTCTAGCTCCCCCTTAGAGCTGGAGTTCCTTTTCCCCCCCAATTTTAATCTTTCCAATTTATTTTTTCCTTTAATTCCTCATCATGTATTATACTTATAATTTACATATGTAATTCAATTCAATTGTACAGTACAATACAGTAATAATTGACACCTCATATGTAAATCAAAGTTCACTTATGTAATACATGCGCACATTTTGACATTTCAATTGAATTCAATTGAAAATACTTCAATTCCTCATAACTTCTAAACTAAACACAACACCTCAATTTTAACACAAAAATTGATGGTTAACACCACATGTGGTGTGAATTAAATTAAGGTTTTGAGGATTTTCAACTTTTGTATTGAAAATACTAAAAACTTAATTTAAGCTTATTTAGAGTTGAGTTACAAGAATTTCACTCAGAGGTGACCCCACCTGATTTTTTATGAGGAATCCAATGGTGAAATAAATTTTATATGTTTATTTATAGGATAAAAATTTATAATAAATTTTATTTAACTTTTTTCCAAATTTATTTATTTTTTCACAATTTTGTTAAAATTTCATTTTTACTTAATTTTTTCAAGTATAAATGTAATTTTATACTTACAAAATTTAATGTATTTTTATTTTTAAATTGTAATTAATTTTTTTATTTTTAATATAATTTTATATTTATATTTTGATTTTTATCTTAATAATATAAATAAATTTATTTTATTTATATTAATATGTTAATTTTGTATTTGTGGTCTTTTGGGTATATGAAATTACCTCTAAGGCTCACATTCCCTCCCCCTAAAAAAGAATATTACTTTGTAATATTGGTGTTTCTAGTGTGTCTGAATCTTCTGAGGAGTTTGGTAGCTTCTGGTATATCTTTTTCTTCTAACCCTTCATCTTCACAAGTTGGGTCACTGTACCTAACAAGGTATTCCCTTACTTTCTTGGTTCTTAATTTCCTTTCTTTAAGAACTTTGGTAATTTTCTTAGCACCAGATGTCTCAATAGGAGGTATAACTTGGGGAATCTTATTCCTCAAGGGAAATTTCTCAGCATCACTAGATCTATATGGCTTTATCAAGCTCACTGGAAATGTAGGGTGCTTATTGCTAAGTTCTTCAGATAACTCTACTTCAACAGCATTTTCTCCATGGAGGGCCTTAATCACAAAAGGTCCTGCAAAGGAGTCTTTCAACTTTTTACATCCTTTGATGTTATTGAAGTTAGTGGTGGATACAAGAACTAGGTCCCCCACTTTGAAATCTGGAGTTGCATGTGATTTATCCCATTTGTCTTTAGCATATGCAAAAGAGTCCTCCATGCATCTTACTGCATGCTTTCTAGCTTTGTCTAGCATTCCTTTGAAGCTAGCAGCTGTGGGATGTATTTCAATTAAGTCTTTCCTCAAGGAGTCTTGGGGTAACTTGGGGTTCCATCCTTTTTCTAGAATAGCAGGAGTCTGATTGGTACTAGCATGGATTGATGTTTTATATGCTAATTCCAGTGCTGGTAACAGAGTACACCAATCATGGGTAAATCCATCACAATCTTTGAATTCAAGGCCATATGCACAAAATCTTCTCACCATGTCCTCTAAGGTTTGGATCATTCTTTCAGCCAGGCCATCAGTTTGTGGGTGGTAGGCTGTAGAGAAAGACAGTTTAGTGCCAAATAATTGGTGAAGATTTGTCCATAGTGCTGAAGTGAATTTGGGATCTCTATCACTGATGATATTTGTAAATATCCCAGTCCATGACACTACTCTATTCCATATCAGAAGAGCTGTATCCATGGCTGTATCATCTTTGTGACATGGTAAAAAGATTGGAGTTTTACTGAATCTGTCCACAATTACTAGGCAAGCATTATAGCTCCTGTCACCTCCTGGTGGTAGGCCAGTTACCCAATCCATATGGACAATTTCCAAAGGTCTGTTTGGTTCTTGGATTTTCATCATATTTCCAAGTCTTTTGCCAGTGGATTTATTGGCCTTTTGGCATCTGTCACAGGTTTTGCAATATTCTGCAACATCTTTTTGCCACATTGGCCACCATATGCAGGTCTTCACTTTCTCTCTTGTTCTGTCTTCAGAAAGATGTCCTGAAAAGGGACTATCATGGCATTCTTTCAGTACAAGATTGATTAATGACCTGTCTACAACTGTCATGACACATGTGTGCTTGGTTCTGTGGTAAATTATACCATCCAGTAGGTGAAATCTTCCTTCATTATAAGATTTTCTCCATACTTCATCCAAGGCATGTATTAGAGAGTTGTCTTTACAGTCTTTGTTAAGTAATTGGCATAAGATGCTACAATTCTTATCTTGAGTGTAACTATTTCTGACTTCTTCAAAGAAGGTGGTGTTCAAGTCTGTAACACTTATTCCTTCTATTGGAATTTGTGGTGAAGCTTCTTCTGGAACATAAGCAGGATTATCAATGTTATTTGGTAATGGCCATCTGCTTAGTCCATCTGCATTCTTATGAATATTCCCATCCTTATGAACAATAGTCATATTGCCTCTGTATTCTTGTATGGCTATTTGCCATCTGAGCATGTGTCTGTTAGGTGTTTTCATGTTCAAAAGTAATTTCACAGCTGTACAATCTGTTATTACTTCAAAAACACATCCCTCTAAGAAATAGTTCAATTTCTCCAAGGCCCAGACAAGGCATAGACATTCCATTTGACTTGCTCCATATCTGGCTTCAGTTGGTTTGATTTGCCTGGATATGAAACATATTTGTGAGCCTTAGAGGTAATTTCATATACCCAAAAGACCACAAATATAAAAAATAACATATTAATATAAATAAAATAAATTTATTTATATTATTAAAATAAAAATCAAAATATAAATATAAAATTATATTAAAAAATAAAAAATTAATTATAATTTAAAAATAAAAATACATTAAATTTTGTAAATATAAAATTACATTTATACTTGAAAAATTTAAGTAAAAATGAAATTTTAACAAAATTGTGAAAAAATAAATAAATTTGGAAAAAAGTTAAATAAAATTTATTATAACTTTTTATCCAATAAATAAACATATAAATTTTATTTCACCATTGGATTCCTCATAAAAAATCAGGTGGGGTCACCTCTGAGTGAAATTTTTGTAACTCAACTCTAAATAAGCTTAAATTAAGTTTTTAGTATTTTCAATACAAAAGTTGAAAATCCTCAAAACCTTAATTTAATTCACACCACATGTGGTGTTAACCATCAATTTTTGTGTTAAAATTGAGGTGTTGTGTTTAGTTTAGAAGTTATGAGGAATTGAAGTATTTTCAATTGAATTCAATTGAAATGTCAAAATGTGCGCGTGTATTACATAAGTGAACTTTGATTTACATATGAGGTGTCAATTATCACTGTATTGTACTGTACAATTGAATTGAATTACATATGTAAATTATAAGTATAATACATGATGAGGAATTAAAGGAAAAATAAATTGGAAAGATTAAATTTGGGGGGGAAAAGGAACTCCAGCTCTAAGGGGGAGCTAGACCCCCAAAATCCTTGCTGACAGGTGTGGGATGTCAAAATTCACGCAAAAGTTCATCACTTTTGGCCTGGAATTGAGTTACAGGGTCTGTGGACTCAATTGATGATGAGGTTTTGATACCAACTGGGGTAGTTTTAGCTGTTGCCAAGAGGGTAAAACTACCCTTAAGATAAAACAATCATAATAAAAACAGTTTTAACTGGTTTCTACGCCTCTGACACACATTCTGACGTGTTTTGAAGGCTCTAGGCCTGGTATTGCTATAGTAATGGCTGATTTAAGGGTCTAAAATGGCTAAAAATGGCTAAAAATGGCTTAAACCAGCCCTTTTTGGTCTAAACCAGGGTTCAATGATGCCATAATTGGCTTTTCTGTTGTCAGACTGTTTTTCACGACTGACAAGAGTAATATTTACTTTTGGAGCAAGAGAATTGGTGGCTATAAAAGAATGTCTTCTTTGCCCCACTTTTCTCTTCATGTTAGAATCTTTTCCTTTTATTAATTAGTTTAAAACTGTTAAACCAATCAATCAAAGATTCCAACCACCACTTTTAAATCATTTTAATCCTTTTAACCACGTGAAAAAATCATTATAATCATTGTTTGTAACTCTTATAATCATTTTTACCCCTGAACCACCCCAAAAGTGAATTAAAGCATCTTTCATCACTGTAAACTTTGTCACTTTGTTTCCAAATTCACTCTGGTCACTTTTGGGCGTGTTTTCTCTTTAATATTCCTTTTAAAGACTTTGTTCTTTAATTAATTGCTTGCAGTTCTTTGCTCAATTAATTCCAATTGAAATTGCTCTTGAAGAAATTTCTTTTGTAGCCTTAAAATATCTCTTGTAGAGTATTTTTTGGATAAATTTTTATTGTTGGTAAAACAATAAATTTTTATAATATTATTGTTTTATACTAATAAAGTTATAAACAATAAAATTGGCGTGTTTTCTCTTAAAAATAATATTTCATACTATTTTTAATTGAATTTTACCTTATACAAATTTTGAGGACAGGAAAAGTACTTGATTTTTAATCAAAGTTTCATATCCACACCTTACAATATTGGTCCTTCTACAGGTTTGTCATTTATGATCTGAACTTGGTGAAGTGCAGCACCTAGTCCATCCCCTGATGCATCAATATACAGTTTGAAAGGTAATTTAAAGTCTGGCATCAGTAAGAGTGGAGCAGTGGTCAATGCTTCTCTTAGAGATTCAAAAGCTTTGACTCTGTCAACAGTCATCTCAAATACTGTGTCTTTGTCACACAACTTATAAAGTGGTCTTGCTATGGATGCAAAGTCTTTAATGTGTTGCCTGTAATATCCTGCAAAACCCAAGAATGACTGAATTTCCTTCTTATTCTGAGGCATGGGTTTTAACAATACTTCTGCAACTTTGTTTTTATCAATTCCAAGGGACAAACCAGATACAACATGTCCTAGTGCCTTAAGTTCTTTAAATCCAAAATGACATTTCTTCAAGGAGATTTTCATGTTTACTGATTGGATTTTTGTCAAAACTCTTGATAATCTGTACATGTGCTCCTCCCAAGTCTTTGAACAGATAATAATGTCATCAATGTAAATGATTAACCATCCCTCTGAGAGTTCTTCAGGGAAGATTTCATTCATCATTCTTTGGAAGTGTGAAGGTGCATTTTTGATACCAAAGGGCATCCTTAAGTATTCATACACTCCACAATGAACAATAATTCTCAAGTATTTTCTTGCTCTTGGTGTTACCACATTTTGATGGAATCCTTTAAGGGCATCCATAGTGGTTATATACACTGCTTGAGATATTTGAGTAAGGGCAATTTGGATTTTTGGTATTGGGTATCTGTCTGGAACAGTGTAAGTGTTCAGAGCTCTAAAGTCCCCAACCATTCTGGATTTTCCATTATGCCACGCCACTATGACTGGTGTAGTTATTTCTACTTCCTCATTGTGGCCTACTTTTCTTATTACACCAAGGTCTAGAAGTTCTTTGATATGAATTTCTAGAGCTTCTCTTGATTTTAGACTTGCTGGATAAGCAGGTCTTCTCAAGAGTGGTGGATAAGGTCTCTCAATGTTGAGAATGATGTCAACTTCATGACCAATAATTGCTCCCAGAGGTTCTTTGTCTGTAGCAAATGCTCCTTTGTGGTCATACAAAAGGGAAGAAAGTTCATTTTCTTGTTTATCAGTCAGATGAAGGCTTACCTCAGCCTCATTTAACTGTTCAGACTTGAATTTTTCTAACTCTAAGTTGACTGGTGATACTTTGTTTACTTTAATTTGTCTTTTAAATGGTAAAAAGGCAAATTTCTGGCGCTTATTGTCCCCAATTGTAAAGTATCTGTCTTTGTTATTATGTAAATCTATCCCATACATGATCAAATAGTCATTTCCCAATATAAAATGAGTACTAGAGCAATTTTCCATAACAACAAATTCAACTGTGATCCTTAAATTCCCATTTATGTGTGGGAATATGACATTGGTCTCAAATATTCCCAATGCTTTCATTGGATTACTTGCACTGTTGAATTTTATACCATCAATTGGTAACAATTGGTCTTCAAAATTTGGTACACAAGTTTTAAGAAAAGATTTTCCAACACAAGAGCAGAAGGCTCCTGGGTCAAGCAAAAGTTTAGTGGGCTTGTTGTCAATCACCACTTCTGTTATACAGGAGTTACCAGCTGTATAACCTTTTCCTCTGTTTGGTTTTGTCTTCATAAGTTGTGCATCTTGAACTTTTGATAAATCAACTTGACCATTGCTCAATTGTGGTAAGTGGGAATAAGATTCCATGATGTCAAAAGTGGCATTTATATTTTCTATATCTTTTGAAGATTCAGAAAATATGGATGACTTATCATCTGAATTGTCTTCAATTATGTCTTCTTTTTCAACATCTGGTTCCTTTTCAATGTCAATTTCATTGATTTTCCCCCTCTTTGGACATGTATTGGCTAAATGGGTGGTGCTTTGGCAAATATGGCATTTTCTGACTGTATCTGCAGATTTATATTTAATATTACTAGAATTTTCTTTGGGGTTTTTGTCCACAGAATCTTTCCAAGGTGTATTAAACCTTGTTTTGAGATTCACCCTACTAGAACCAATTTTGGTTCTGGTGGTTACTTCTTCTAGTATATTGATAATATCTTCTGCTGAAGATTGTTCAGTAGTCCTGCTTTTGACAGCATGCTCTAAGTCACCTCCACATTGTCTCAGAATCTTTCTATGGATCATAAACTCTGACATGTCAGGATATAATGCTGTTAATCTGTCCTTTTGTTGGCAAAACCATGGTAAAGCTCTGTCTTTATCAGCATTAAATTTGGCAGATTCAAAGGCTGTTTCAACTTTAAACCTCCAAGCATCATTTGCCCATTTGTTGATGATTTGGGTTTTCCACCAAGTCCAACTCTGGTGTCCATGTGCTTGTCTTATTTTGATGTACCATCTGTGAGCTGATCTGGTAAACAAGGTGTTAAACCTGGCTGTTACCAATCTGTCTGGTAATTCAAAATCCTCTTTGATAATGTCAATACCTCTAATGAATTCCATATGGTCATACTCTCCTTCACCACTGAAGTGAGGCCATTCTTTAAGTTTTGGAACTTCTTTCAAGAGTGCTTGGCCCATTGATGGTTCCAAGTTATGAAAAGAAGTGGATAATTCATTTTTTAATTGTGAATTATCAGGATCCAATACTTGTGGATTTGGAATTCTTGTGCCCTCATTTTGATTTAGAGGTGTAGACATTCTTGGTAAGGTGTTCAGTATTTGTTCAATGTCATTCATTTTACTGTTGCTACACCTTTGGGAATTTCTGTATTCATGTTGGAAGCTTTGTATTAAATTTATTACTTCAATTTTATACATGTCTTCCTTATGTGTCAGTTCTTGCCATAACTCTGTCTGTCTTGTTTTATCAGCAGTGACTTGATTCAATTTCATTGATAATTTTGATACTTCTTCTTGTGAAGCATCAAAACACTTTTTCAAGGCAATGGTATATGTCTTTACTTCAGTAAATGAATTTGAAATGTCATCAAGGACTTTCTTGTTATCTGTTTTGATAATATTTATGGCTTGTTTAATTCTTGATTCAATCATGTCATCAATATTGAATTTAGAATATTTATCTGTTAATTCTTTAATAATGGCAGATTGTTCATTTATTTTAATGTTAGAAGAATTGTCATTATTAGAATTTTTAATTGTTCTTAAAACTTTTTCAAAACACATAAGTGTTTCATTAATTTGGCACAGACTCAGGTTGTTTGTTTTAATGTTGTTACAAATGGTGTCATTTTTATCAGAAAGATGTTTTTTCACGTCATTTATAGCATTATACAACTCTGGGATGGAATCAAATATGTCAGAAATCATTTCTGGAACCTTAATCTGGTTTCCTCCTTCTTCTGTAATTCCATCATGGTTCTGGCCATCTGAAATACATTTTCCATGGCATCCTGCTGAATCTTTGGGATTCTGTAGCCCTGGCTGTAAGGTTTTGGGGCTGGTGCCTTCCCTTTGCCCTTGTTTGGAGTTTGTGGCTGCTTTTTCATGTTGGAATTGCTGCTGCTGGCCACTGGGGCTGTTTTTGGCACTGGTTTGGGTGGTGGAGGGTTGTTTTTCCTCCATTCTAGTGTCAAAAGCATCATGTTTTTCTTCTCCATCAATGGATGCCATCCATTGAGCAATTTGCAAGTGTTGGGATGGCCCAAGAATTTTCTTACTGTCAGGTAAGAATTCATGCAGTTTTTCCACAGATCTGCCAGGATCTGGTACTCCTTGTACTGCACTGCATTGTTGTAAGCTTTGTGGCTGGCTTTGTATATGTCCACTGAGGCTTCTTGTGGCGGTGTCAGCTCTTTTTGAAGGTAAAATGGTATTATCAGCTTCAGAATGACCCATTTTAGTTGTTTGGAAGTCATCAACTGACCCTTTTCCTTCTGTACCTGGTTGGCCTCTGTCATAATCACGTCTATTACCTTTTTGGGAGCTGCCTGAGGGGTTGTAGCTGGCTCCTGATCTGGTTGAAGGCATAATTATGGTTAAAGAGGCTTAAAATAGTATTTTTACGTCAAAAAACTTACTATTGGCCAAATTTTTAGCTTTCTGAAGGGTATTACTTATGTCCAAGTTAATTAATTCAGAAGATATTGGTTCAGGCTGGTTATTTTGAGTCACAATAACAGTGCTATTATGATCAGAATTGACAGTACTGGCAGGGATAATGCTGGTTACTGTTGAGGCTGTTTCAATGTTTTCTTGTCTTACCACGTTGTCAGACACTAAAATTAATGAAAAAGCCAATTAATTAAGTAAAAAAAAGGATATTTCAAAAAAAGAAATAAAAATTCAAGCCTCACTTATAATATGAAAAAAAATATTTTTTATGGATTTTTTGAATTATAAGTATTTTTTATATGTTTTTAAATTTTTCAATATAAGAAAAAAGATTTAAAAAGAGTAAGAAAAATATGTCACAGGTAAAATATCACCGCTGGGCCCCCAAATGTAAGGTGTGGATATGAAACTTTGATTAAAAATCAAGTACTTTTCCTGTTCTCAAAATTTGTATAAGGTAAAATTCTGTTAAAAATAGTATGAAATATTATTTTTAAGAGAAAACACGCCAAATTTATTGTTTATAACTTTATTAGTATAAAACAATAATATTATAAAAATTTATTGTTTTACCAACAATAAAAATTTATCCAAAAAATACTCTACAAGAGATATTTTAAGGCTACAAAAGAAATTTCTTCAAGAGCAATTTCAATTGGAATTAATTGAGCAAAGAACTGCAAGCAATTAATTAAAGAACAAAGTCTTTAAAAAGAATATTAAAGAGAAAACACGCCCAAAAGTGACCAGAGTGAATTTGGAAACAAAGTGACAAAGTTAACAGTGATGAAAGATGCTTTAATTCACTTTTGGGGTGGTTCAGGGGTAAAAATGATTATAAGAGTTACAAACAATGATTATAATGATTTTTTCACGTGGTTAAAAGGATTAAAATGATTTAAAAGTGGTGGTTGGAATCTTTGATTGATTGGTTTAACAGTGTTTAAACTAATTAATAAAAGGAAAAGATTCTAACATGAAGAGAAAAGTGGGGCAAAGAAGACATTCTTTTATAGTCATCAATTCTCTTGCTCCAAAAGTAAAATTTACTCTTGTCAGTCGTGAAAAACAGTCTGACAACAGAAAAACCAATTATGGCATCATTGAACCCTGGTTTAGACCAAAAAGGGCTGGTTTAAGCCATTTTTAGCCATTTTAGACCCTTAAATCAGCCATTACTATAGCAATACCAGGCCTAGAGCCTTCAAAACACGTCAGAATGTGTGTCAGAGGCGTAGAAACCAGTTAAAACTGTTTTTATTATGATTGTTTTATCTTAAGGGTAGTTTTACCCTCTTGGCAACAGCTAAAACTACCCCAGTTGGTATCAAAACCTCATCATCAATTGAGTCCACAGACCCTGTAACTCAATTCCAGGCCAAAAGTGATGAACTTTTGTGTGAATTTTGACATCCCACGCCTGTCAGCAAGGATTTTGGGGGTCTAGCTCCCCCTTAGAGCTGGAGTTCCTTTTCCCCCCCAATTTTAATCTTTCCAATTTATTTTTTCCTTTAATTCCTCATCATGTATTATACTTATAATTTACATATGTAATTCAATTCAATTGTACAGTACAATACAGTAATAATTGACACCTCATATGTAAATCAAAGTTCACTTATGTAATACACGCGCACATTTTGACATTTCAATTGAATTCAATTGAAAATACTTCAATTCCTCATAACTTCTAAACTAAACACAACACCTCAATTTTAACACAAAAATTGATGGTTAACACCACATGTGGTGTGAATTAAATTAAGGTTTTGAGGATTTTCAACTTTTGTATTGAAAATACTAAAAACTTAATTTAAGCTTATTTAGAGTTGAGTTACAAGAATTTCACTCAGAGGTGACCCCACCTGATTTTTTATGAGGAATCCAATGGTGAAATAAATTTTATATGTTTATTTATAGGATAAAAAGTTATAATAAATTTTATTTAACTTTTTTCCAAATTTATTTATTTTTTCACAATTTTGTTAAAATTTCATTTTTACTTAATTTTTTCAAGTATAAATGTAATTTTATACTTACAAAATTTAATGTATTTTTATTTTTAAATTGTAATTAATTTTTTATTTTTAATATAATTTTATATTTATATTTTGATTTTTATCTTAATAATATAAATAAATTTATTTTATTTATATTAATATGTTAATTTTGTATTTGTGGTCTTTTGGGTATATGAAATTACCTCTAAGGCTCACAGCTTTGTAAGGTGACTAATTTTTATTTTATTTTTTATTTTTTTGGGGGGCTTATTAAGGGTTCTTATACCTGCATTACTAATTAGCAGTGCTTTGGTTGTGGTTGAATGGTGTTTTTACACTTTTCCAATAGTTAGAGGTGCCCTGAGTACATAATTTCCTGTTGTAAATGGTGCTTTTACATGATCGGGGTTCTCAAACTGGTCGGTTTGGTTGACTTTTAGCTGGAAGGTTTGTCTCAGTTTGAGTAAGCTGGGGCTGTCTTCCAAGTTCCAGATGGTAGTTAAGGCCTTTGGAAATAGTCAAAATACATCTGTGTGAGGTTTTGTTCACCTCGCAAGTATTAAAAAAAATCCAATGTGATCCAAACCGGGTGAGCTTGTTGTAGGGGTCATGAAATACTTCCTCCAAGATAACTCCACCTCGCAACTTGGTCCTGGTTATTACCTGCATTGATTAAGGTGTTAGTCGTCAAATTCTTTAGCTTAAGTCAAGCATCTCTGTCGTTCTAGTATAGAAATTCTGCCAGACACCCCTCCAATAGTACTTATAATCCTGTTGGCCTGTGGTGTGTTCTTAAATTGAGTTTACTTCCAGCTTTCAAAGCTTGCAGGTGGCTGTAAGTCATGTCCGCTGTATATAAAGTGTGTTGGCATTCAACTATCACTTTATTGTGTGTTGACCGCATTGTCAATGCAGTACAAATTTCTGACTTAATTCCTTGATTTTTCTGGCTACTGAATTCAAGGTTCTTTTTTTCTTGATAACATAAGAGCCATCCAATAGGCTGGACTAGGAGAAGACTCCAGGTCCAGCTTACCTTCACCCGGTGTTCTTGTGATATCTTGCAAATGTTTCTGAGGCATCATTATTCATAGGTTTCTCTCTCTCTCTCTATATATATATATATATATTATGTTATGTTTTATAGGCTACTAATCCTATGTATCATAGCTCCTAGGTTCTGATTTGATCTGACTGGCCTTGTTTGCATCTTTAGCCATGTATCAGACACGAAGGGGTAAAAAAACTTTGGTGATCTTAACATTAGAAAAAAATAACAACAAGCCAGCTAATTCCATTCCCTGATGCAATCTAGGATCCCAAGAGCTTTTCTATCAATATATATTGATATCTCAACCAGTAGCACCATGCTGCCTCCTTACAGAATGTCCTCCTGAATCCTGAACTGCCCAACAAATCTCTCCTATACTTAATTCTTTTAAATAATCTCTTTCTCATTTCGCTCCAATGTTTAGCCTTTAAGTTTTTGCTTATTTATGTATTTAGGATTTACCTTCCTTCCAGCTGATATATGTTCTTCTTATAATAATTTTATTTACAGAAATTTTAATGTATTTGGATGAGATTGCTTTAGGAGGAGCATCTGAACCCAGCTTATCTTCACTAAATAAGTGACCTTTATGTTTAGAGAAGTGGTTTTCTCTTCATATGTCAGGCTGAGTCTATGATAAAGTGATAATAATGGTATATACAGCTTTGACAATGACTGTGACATGGATAAAATAATGATAAAAGAGCTCTTAATTGAAAATTGAGGGCTTTAATAAAAAGATTTATTGGTGGTGAGTGCTATTGGAAGCCCTGGGTGCAGCTTTACCAATTGGATTATTATAATAAAGTCTAAAATAATTAAGAATATAGTTATGCCTGGTTATTTTCTAAGAGTATAGCTTTTTTTGACATTTGTACTATGTAGGAATTCAAGAGCAGGATGAGGAAACCTTTTCTGGTGGAGAAAAGGCCTCCTTTTATCCTAAAATGGGGTGAAATGTCCCTCTAGACCATCAACGTAGAGGAAGTGAAGAGTTTTTCACTTCTGGGTACTGGCTTGTGGTTTCCACAA
>JALGQZ010000016.1:6549261-6554261 GCA_023105745.1 Austropuccinia psidii | reverse complement strand
GAGAATCATAAGAATCAAAAACCAGAATCTCATATTTTTGTAAAAAAAAAATTGGGTGGGACAATTGTAGCCCCAAATTTGTTTTTTATATATATATTGCTCATGTTTTTCAGTAACTTAACAATTCCATCTATGAAATCAAAAGTTCTATAAATGGTATCAAGAATGCCATATTTTGGAAAAAAAACTTTTTGGAAGGTTTGGGTAGGTTTTTTTGCTTTCATTTTAATTGGAAATGGGTCAAGGTCACCCCTTACATGTTCTTACCAAAATGCTTCTGTGTCTCACCAAAGCCCCCAAAAAAATGTATATATATAATAGTGGTCTAACCTGTTTTTACTAAATTCTCAGATTAATTTTGAACAAAAGCTTTGCTCAAGTTAGGATTACATATTGAGTAATTTCCTTTTTATTTATTTATTTATTTATTTATTAACTTTTATTGTTAATTTATAATTTATAGTACAAGAACATTACAGAAAACATTTTTTGAGGGGATTGGTAGGCTCACATCTGCTTTTGGTAAATTCACCTAATAACCCTTTCATGAATTTACTAAATAAGGTCAAAGTCATGTAGTGTTTGGTAAATTTGTTTAAGGAAAGACCCTATCCCTATTTTCAATTGAATTAAACCTCCTAAAATCACAAATTTGACTTAAAATCCAATCAAAAATCACCCACACTCTATTAAAAAGAATATGCATTTTTATCTCATTTCCACCTTATTAAATACTTTTCATTTTTCTTGGATTTCAAAAATTCCATTCAAATTCATTTTTTTATAAAACTTTATCCTTTTCTTTTCTTTTTCAATCCATGTTTTTTGGATCCTTTTTTCTCTTTTTAAAAATCCTCTTTCTTAAACCCCCAAACCGTATTCATTTTTCTTTCTTCAACCCTTATTTCTTTCCCTGTTACAAATTCACCATCTTTCAATACAATTATTTTTTAGCCACACTTTGGAGGAAATTTTCAGTCACTTGATAGCTTCTGGGAACATTTCCACAATGTTTTAATGTAAGAAGGATATTCTGTGATCACCTATAGGTCCAATTTGACTCTAAATCAGGTTAAGATATTCTGTGACATATCAGGGGTTTCATCAAAAAAGTGTATTTTCTCTTTCAGACTATATGTTTAAAAATATTCCAACACAGCTAATTGTAATATTAAAGTGAAGAACCCTGAGAATAATCCTTATTGTAGGTTTTGTCTATGAAACTATTGATAATAGTAACAAATATTAAGAGTAGAATTACCATCCTGAGTAGAGAATATAATTAAATTAAATATCATAACCACAAATTCATATAATTATTGATAATAATTATATGTAAGAACCATAATTAATTATTATGAAACACTTTAGTAATTATGATAAATTATAGTGATCCTATTATCATTATAGTCACTGACAGTTATAGTAATAAAGAAAATAAAAACTCTTAATGAGACAATTATTGTCAGCCTGTGACTCAAAAACAGAGCACAAGCATGACAGCCAAAACACCATAAACCAATGGTATAGCCAAGATACCACCAAAACATGGAGCTGAGTAAAATCATCTCAAAAGGTATCAAAAGAAAGAGGAAACTCACCTCTTTCTGAAAACATAAGTCCCATCACCATAGGACAAGAAATAACAAAGTTATTCCTGCTCAAAGTTATTGCTGAGCATAAACCTTAATTTTCACCTCTCATCTAAAATCTAGAAGGAGAGGCTTAACCCCATCAAATGGGTACTCAAAATGAAGTTCTAATCCAGGGCTATCCAATGGTACCAGCCAAACTGAGATAGCACCAATATTACTGGATTTATGGTCAATTTCAGGCCAAATAAGTGTGAACAAAACATTCACCTCTCATCTAACTTCTACAGTTTTAGTGTGAGATAGTTGAAGTGGGGTCTTTTTGAAAAGAGCACAATCGAGGCTATCTGATGGTGTCATCCATTTCCCCATAGCTCAACTAGAACAAAAGTTATGGGGCAAATAAGCTCAATACAGCTTTTTGCCTATACCACGCAAATGTACAAAAATCTTGTACATGGGATACCTTTTCCATATTTAATGATACCCATATCAAATGAGGTACCATTGTGTAGAGCACATACAGGGCTACACACTGAACCAATTTTGAGGTTGATATCTCAATAATTGACAAAGTTATGGCTGTTTTAAGGTCAGATTCCCACCTGCTGTCATATACAGCCTTACCATGGGATAATATCCCATAACCATGAATATGAGGTGTCAAATAGACAAAGAAGCTTGTTTTTACTTTAATACCTCATATGTCAGTCAATACTGGGGTCCCATACAGTTTCTGTACATCATTCTACGTGTCATACACGTCAGAATCAGGCTGTGAGGTCCCCAGATGAAAATTTTCACCCTGTATTGGTGAAAACTGCCCAGATGTGGTTTCAAAACCACATCTGAGCCCAATACAGGTTATACAGGCTGTTTTCAAACCACAAGTCAGTACTAGAGAGTGAAAAATCTTCACTTCCTCTATGTGGAAAGGTCTAGCACCCTTTCCACCCCATTTCAGGATAAAAAGGAGGCTTTTCACAGCCAGAATTGTTTCCTCATCCTGCTCTTGAATATCCTACGTATTAAACTGTCCAAAACAGCTTTACTCTTGGTTAATAATCAGGGTATGATTATAATTTTAATTATTGTAGTCCTTATTATAGTAATCCAACTGGTAAGACTGCATCCAGGGTTCTCAATAGCACTCACCACCACTATTTCTCAATAGTAGAACCCTTTTATTATATTATTAAAAAACTCTTATTTTAAAATTATTTTCACGTGTCACAGTCATAGTTCTAGTTGTAAATAGCCTAATTACTGCTTCAACATAGACTTCAGCTGACAATTATTTATGGAAAATAATAGTATTTATCCACTTATAAATAATATTAATATTATTTATGAAATAAATATCACACACACTGTGCAGAGATAAATCTTATAGATAAATTCTATATAAAAAAACTAATACTAGATAAAAAATATATAAAAATTCAGAGAAAACTTACTTATAATATTTACTTAATACAACAAGTCAAACAAAAACAGCTATAGTATGACATGATTTTTATAAGCTAAAAAAATGCAAAAAATCAATATTTTAAAGTTAGAAAAAAACTTTCATATTATAAAATAAAATTTAATACTTTTTAGAGGAAATTTTTGGATTTAAAAGATATTTTAAGAGAAAAGTTTTATATAATAAAATCTTTGTGATTAGAACAATATAATCTAAATTCTATTATTTCAATTCTTTATTGATAATTTGTAAGGAGTAAAATATCTTAAGAATTTCTTTAATAATATAAGATTTTGTTTTTAATAAAATATTACCTGTTTCAAATGTGTAATTGAATGATTTATTATTGTTCTTGACAAAAACAGTGATGTAAAGTCTCTTTTTATTCCTTCAGAGCATCTCTCATTATTAATAATTTATATAAAGGGAGTTCTCAGGTGAAAACTGAAAAACCATACTAAAAAACAAGGCTCTTAGCTTAAGGTAACTTATCTTGCAATTCAATTTAAAGTTACCCCTGTTATTCTTAACTCCAAGTAGCTTTAATCCTCTTTTGGGTTAATTATTCCAAGCTCAAATATAAAATAAGTTTATTTCTATTAAATTCCATCACATGAACAACTCAATAATAATTTTTCAAGTGAAAATGGCTTAAACTGTATTTTTAATTATTTTTTTTGAAGAAACTTAATTTGTTTTAAGAATGATCAAAAAAGCTAAATTCAAGGCTAATTACCAAATAATCCTGTTTAAAAAATATACTTATAATTTCATATAAATACATATCACATTGAAATTTAATCTTTGTGAAACTTACAAGCAAATTCATTAAGAATTATATTTAATGAATTTTTAAAGTTATTGCTATTTTTCCATGTAAAATAGCAATACACACCAAACCTTAAATTTTGATAAGATTTTAACACTTATAATTATAAATTTTGAGCTTTGAAAGCTCCAAGTACCTTGATTACAAGTCTGAATATGGGCATTTACCCTTTAACAGCTTTTAACTCCTGTCCTAATTGTGGAAAAACCAGCTTAAACTTTAATATTAAATCAATTTCTAATCTTAAATTTTAAATAAGGTTGATAATCCTCAAATACAGTTAGACGACCTTAATTGGGTCCTTTTATATCCCAAAATCTGGGTACCCTGGCTCTATTTGGCTTTTTTCCTTGAAATGGCTTTAAACCAATTTAAATTGAGCTCATGAAGGATTTACAGCCAGCATGGCAAATCCTTAGCCAATTTAGTAAATATAAACCACAACTTAATTTTACCTAAAGTTTTGCAAGCTTTAATAAACATTATTCAACTGTAAAGTCAAGGTTAAAATTAAAAATTTAAAAATTTTAATAAAAATTGTAAAAATGTATATTGGTACTGTGAGAATCTTTAACCTTTCAATCACATAAGAAATAGCCATTTTTGGGTATAACACCCTAGGGGTCTGCCCTGGGTTATCTTTGGTGTAGATGCCAAAAATAACATAATAATTACAAATTTTTTTATCAAAACTAAATTTATACCTATTTTTTATTATTTTTTGCTTTAAACTCACTTGATAAGTATGTTTAAGACTAAATAGACTGCATAAAAGGTTATTTGTTTCCTTATGGGTATGTCATACATACCTCACAGGCTCACAATGATCCCATCCAAAAAATTAGGGATCACACCTCCTTCTGGAATTTTTTCATCTTCAGAAACTTTCCAGATAATATAGCTTTATTAAGAACATCACTTTCCAAAGCAAATTCAGGCTCATCTTTGCACCCACAGAGAGACAGAAAGGCAATTAATTATGCAGTATATTTATAACCACAGAAAAAACCTCACAAAGAAAAAAGGTAAAGGAAAAGGCTGAATGGCATCCTTATTAATACCTTGTACCAAGAGAAAAATGTGCAAGAAGCTTATAAATACCCCAATAACC
>JALGQZ010000016.1:6521870-6548761 GCA_023105745.1 Austropuccinia psidii | reverse complement strand
GAGGAGTCTGATCAAGATTCTGCAGTCTCTGAAGATACACCAGTGGAGGACTATCCCATTGAAAACATTACAGCTTTCTTTGAAGTCACAGAAGTCAATACCCACTTGCCACAGTACAGTGAGGATTGCTGCAACCTGATCAATATCCAAGATGCCAGAATGTGTAAAACAAAACCTGCTAGAGGAAAGGGCTACACTGCTGGAGCATCCTGTATCACATCAGTTTTGATGAGTGATATTGAAGCCAATGTAAATTTGGATACAGGGGCATTTTGCACTTTTGTAGGCAAAGATTATCTCCAAATTATACTTCCTGAATGGAAAAACCACCTATTACCAATAGAAGGTGTGCAATTTAGTAGTTCCAGTAACAATATGTACCCCTTGGGTATATTAGACACTGATCTTGTATTTCCACACCCAGCAGGAAGTGTAAGGATGAAAACTGAGATTGTTGTAATGGATAATTGCACATCTCAGCACATCATTCTTGGAAATGATTACTTGAATATCTATGGTATTGACATAAAGAACCATAAAGACAGATATTTAACGATTGGGGATAACAAGAGACAAAAATTTGCTTTTTCCAATATTTCAAAACAAATATCTGTAGTATCTTCTGTCAAGGATACTTACAAAAATGAATTTGTGTCTAATCAACCTGTTGAAGCACAAATTAATCCATCATTGTCACCAAAAATGAGGAATGAACTTATTAATGTGTTATACACATAAAATAATGCATTTGCCTCTGATAATGAACCATTAGGTGCTATAAGAGGACATGAAGTTGATATTACTCTTAATATTGACAGGCCATATCCTCCAGTACTTAGAAGACCAGCTTATCCAGCCAGTCCCAGAGCTAGAGAAGCCTTGGAAAAACATATCCAAGAGTTAATTCAACTTGGTGTACTAAGAAAAGTAGGCCATAATGAGGAAGCTGAAGTGACAACACCTGTTATTATTGCATGGCATAATGAAAAGTCAAGAATAGTTGGGGATTTCAGAGCATTGAATACCTACACAGTTCCAGATAGGTATCCTATCCCTAGAATTCAAGAAACCTTGACTCAATTGTCTAAAGCCAAGTATATAAAATAAATGGATGCATTGAAAGGTTTCCATCAGAATGTTTTGATGCCTAAAGCTAAGAAATTACTTAGAATTATCACTCACTGTGGTATTTATGAGTATCTTAGAATGCCATTTGGCATTAAAAATGCTCCATCCCATTATCAAAGAATGATGAACACAATCTTTCCCACAGAATTGTCTGAAGGATGGCTTATCATTTATATTGATGATATTATCATATGTTCTGATTCATGGTCTTTGCACCTTGAAAGACTTGAAATAGTACTTCACAAAGCTGCAGAAGTGAACATGAAAATTTCACTCAAGAAATGCAATTTTGGTTTTGAAGAAATCAAAGCATTAGGACATATTGTTTCTGGTTTAAGCTTGGGTATTGACAAAAACAAAGTAGCAGCAGTGTTACTTAAGCCAATACCCCAGAATAAAAAAGAAATGCTGTCTTTTCTTGGGTTTGCCAGTTATTATAGGCAACACTTGAAAGACTTTGCAATTCTAGCCAAGTCACTTTATAGAATCTATGATCAACAGACTGTATTTGAAATGACACAAGAGAGAATTAAAGCTTATGAGAAGATAAGGAAAGCTCTTACAGAAGCACCTTTAATCCTCATGCCTGACTGGAATATTCCTTTTAAATTGTACATTGATGCATGTGGAGATGGATTAGGGGCAGCCCTACATCAAGTCCAAATTATTGATGACAAACCTACAGAAGGACCAGTTTGTTACATCTCAAGGCAAATCAAACCAAAAGAAGCCAGATATGGTGCAAGCCAAATGGAGTGCTTATGTTTGGTATGGGCACTTGAGAAATTACACTATTATCTTGATGGCAGTGTTTTTGAGGTGATAACTGACTGTAATGCAGTAAAATCACTTCTTAACATGAAAACTCCCAACAGAAATATGTTGAGATGGCAAATAGCCATTCAAGAATATAGAGGAAACATGACTATAGTCCACAAAGCAGGAAACATTCACAAGAATGCTGATGGACTTAGCAGGTGGGCATTAGCCAACACTCCTGATAACCCAGCTTATGTACCCTTGGAAGCTGAACCACACATTTCAATTGAAGGGATTAATGTAAGTGATATTGGGACTGAATTCTTTGAGGAGATCAGAGAATCTTATAAGCAAGACAAGAATTGCCATATCTTGACTTCTTTATTAGATAAATACTGCAAAGATACATCTTTAGTCAATGCACTAGATGAAGTTTGGAGAAACTCCTATTCTGAAGGGAGATTTCACTTGTTTGATGGGATTATTTACCACAGAACCAAAAATTCTTGTGTAATGACATTATGCAGCAGATTGCTTATCAATACAATTCTTCCTGAATGCCATGATAGCATCTACTCTGAACACCTGTCAGAGGAAAGAACACTTGAAAAAGTCAAAAACTGTGCATGGTG
The DNA here is from genome assembly GCA_023105745.1 of Austropuccinia psidii. Classification (NCBI taxonomy): domain Eukaryota; kingdom Fungi; phylum Basidiomycota; class Pucciniomycetes; order Pucciniales; family Sphaerophragmiaceae; genus Austropuccinia; species Austropuccinia psidii. The sequence continues at coordinate 6,546,242 of JALGQZ010000016.1, read as the reverse complement.
GCCATCTTGGAGAAAAGAAACCATTGAATATTGCCATACCTGTGACAGATTCCAAAAAGCAAACAGGAGTACAGGAAAGAAATTTGGACTTATGATCCATATTCAAGAACCAAAATCCCGATGGGAAGTTACTCACATGGATTGGGTCACAGCACTTCCTCCAAGTGGTGACAAAAGTTACAATGCTTTTTTAGTCATTTTAGACAGATATAGCAAGACTCCCATATTCTTACCATGTCATAAAGATGACACTGCTATGGAAACAGCTCTCCTTCTATGGAGTAAAGTTATTTCTCATACAGTATTATTTAAGAATATCATAAGTGACAGAGATCCCAAGTTTACATCTGCACTTTGGACCAATCTTCATAGATTGTTTGGGAATAAGTTATCATTCTCTACAGCATATCACCCTCAGACAGATGGGCTAGCAGAGAGGATGATTCAAACTTTAGAAGACATGATCAGGAGATTTTGTGCTTATGGGTTAGAATTCAAAGACTCAGATGGCTTTACCCATGACTGGTGCACTCTGATACCTGCATTAGAATTGGCATATAAGACATCAGTCCATTCTTCCACAGGACAAATTCCTGCTATGTTAGAAAAAGGATGGAATCCAAGACTCCCAGCAGACACACTGAGGAAAGACTTGATTGACATTCATCCTACAGCTTCCAGCTTCAAGATTATTCTTGATAAAGTAAAAAATCATGCAAAACAAAGTATGAATGATGCTTTTGACTATGCAAAACATAAGGGGGACAAGAGTCATAAAATACCAGACTTCAAAGTAGGGGACTTAGTTCTAGTTTCAACCTTGAATTTTAATAATATCAAAGGCCCAAAGAAACTTAAAGATTCTTATGTAGGACCTTTTGTTATTGTTGCCTTACATGGAACCAATGCAATTCAAGTGGAATTGAGTGGTGAATTGGAAAATAAACACCCCACTTTTCCAGTCAGCTTGATAAAGCCTTATCAACCAGCTGATAAAGAATTGTTTCCTTTAAGGAACCCAACTCCTCTAACTGTTCCACCAGTGGAACAGAATGAAGACAAAAAGATAAAGAAAGTCATTAAAGAAAGGAGACTTAGGGGTAAAAATCAGAGAGAATATCTTGTCAGATATAGAAATCCAGTACATGAAGATGAATGGCTGGCAGAATCAGATATACCTGACTCAGATAAACTCTTGAGAATATTTAGACATGAAAGAAGGCCACAAGCCTGAATATGTCTATAAATGTGCTTTAAATTACTTGATCTGAGTAATGTAAAGAGGTTGGACAGTGGACATTACCCCCCTTTGGGGCTTTTTATTATTTCTACCATTGATAAAATTTTAGTACAATTTTATTTTTTGGTGGGAGGGAATGTGAGCCTTGAGGTATATTTTACATACCCAATTAGGCCACAATTATCTTAAAAATAAATTTTGAATTATGCATAGCTCATAAGTCATGCATATATCCAAAATTCATCATTTTCAATTTCAGAAAAGATGAATAACTTTTTATTGAGTAAGTAAATCCATGGATTTAAGACCAGATTTGGATTCTACACAAAAATTCACCTAGGGTAGCTCGATAGAGTGAATAAGCTCAAATTAACTCTTTGAGGTGGTAAAATGGAAAATACTTCAATACCACATAAAAGATCCGTGAAAATTTTTGTTTTTCTTAATTTCACGCCAAAATAATGGGAATGTGAGAAATCCCATGTTAAATATACACTAAGAATAGTGTTATGCATGTTTTGAGCACTTAATATCATGGTATTATTACATAGACTTTTGGTACACCCATAGTGGATATCTCACTAAGCTTAAAATTCTATTTTGATGTGAAAAATAAGCAAGGGGGACAAAAGACATCAAAGAGAGCTAGGGTACCCAACTTTTGAAGCCTCAGAGGCGTGGACAGCTCCAAAGCTTGGATCCATGGCTGATCTTGGCCTAATTGGTAAACCAAAACCTTTTGGTAACTTGGTTACCATGTTACAACTACTGTAAATCTTAAGAAAATAGCAAATAACCTGTTATTTTGACGTGCCAAGGAGGTAAAGAGCTACTTAGACTCCTGTAACCATGTCAATTATTAATGATTTTCCATGGATAAACCCCAAAAGAGTAATTAAAACCCTTTTTGGACTTGCATCCATTGATTTACCTCATAGCAACCAGTGAAACACTGATATTTGCAATTCTACATAGAAATGAGGTAAAAACTTCAAAAATTCATTAAAAACACAATTCTCAATGAATATTTCTGAAACTTTCAGGACTAATAGAAAAATGTATTATCTATGGTAAAATAAAAAAGAATTATGGTTTTACTAGTAAAGCTAAAATTTTTACTTACAGTCCATTTTTGACTATTCTATGTGAAACACTGAATCTTCAAAAATTCACAGTAATTACAACCTGTGATGAAATTGGCAATAACATTGATACCTTTGAGAAATCAATGATTATTTTGGAATAAAAGAAGATTCACAGATTTTACTCCTTTTATTCTTAACCATATTGGGGTTGGTAGTCACGTCAAAGCATCAATTAAGTAATTATGATAATATTACGTGACAACTGATGATGCAATCAATAATCCAAAAGGGTTTATTATTTTCTCACTCACTGGTTCTTCAGTTTGCTCCATGGCACGCCTCTGTGAGCTGTTGTTTACTTAAAAGAGGCCTCCTCTTGCTGTTTTTTCCAAATCATCATCTTATATATCATTTAAACCATTATTACCAACAAGTAAGTATTAGTTACAGCTATTCTTAAGTGTTTTGAATCTTTCAGAATCAATCAGAAAGACGTGAAATCATAGAATCCAACTATATATTGTTGTAATACTGTTATAAATCCATTTTGATCCTTAAAATCCACAATTCTACGTCAAATCTGTCTATATTATCTTTCAATAAGTTCTTTGGAATAATAGTGAGTGATTTATTTTTAATTCTTAAAGTTTTTTCTCTAAAATTAGTTTTCTTCAAGAATTATCATTATAATTACTCTTGCAAAAGATAATTATATATTAAAATAATTTCATTATTTTAATAAAAGAAGTTTTATTATTAAAATCTTCTTGTAATTTATTCTTGTAGACAGTTAACTTCTCACTGTTAAAATCACTAGTAGTGTTTAACACGTGAAAGAAACAATTATATAATTATTTTATTGTGGTTATAATAATATTCATTATTATATTTCATAAGAACAGACATAGTACTGTTGATTAATAGTAATATTATCACCAGTTTCATAGTCACATCTTACAGTTTTTTCAAATGTTTTTCCCCATAAATGTAATATGCCTATTTTTAAAAAGTTAATTTAATAACTTCCCACTTATGAATTTCCTTAATTTTTCTTTAAATTGAAGAGTTCAATCTGGACAATAAAGAACCAGAAGCCCATGATTTTGGGGAATTGTTTTGGTGGGACAACAAGTGAAGGCGCAATAAGTCTTTTTTTCAAATGTTTTTTTCTCTTGCTTATAGTATGACTATTTTTAAGTACAACAGTGCCACATTTTTGATAAAAAAGGAGATTGAGGTGGGATTTAAGCAATAAATATGACTGAGAAGGGGGATAATTGGAATAAATTGTATATACAAAAATCAATTAATCAGAATAAACCTCCAAAATAGTGGGTTTTTTCTGAGAGGGGGGAGGAAGATTGGACAAATAAAAAATTCTGTGTTTCTTGAACTTATCAGCCCACTCCAGGGCTTGCGGTTGGGAATGAATCTCCCAATTGACAGTAATGGGGGGGACTGGATAAATTTTAGAAATGATTATGTCCAAAGGAACAAAATGAGCACAGCTATTTAAGAAGCAGATGAAAATGGGGGATTATCATTTGGAGGACAGAAATAAGGGCAAAAAGAGATTGTACTGTGGGATATAGGAAAACTGGTCTTTTATACTTATTTGCAATTGGATCCCCCATGTCAGGCATGGAAATACACTTGCTTTTTGGAGCCTGGACAACATCTTCATACCATTCAATTCTGTCCAAATATAATGATACTGAGGGAATTAAGGTGTTCATGGCTTCATAAAGGTCTTGATTTTGTTGAATTTCTTCAGCAAAGTCACCTCTGACATCAGCCCATTGATCTTGAGTCTTGTAAATGTAGTGGGACACTATTCTGTAGCCACAGTTTCCATCACCCTGGACATTGATGGCCTTGAAGGTGTATTGAAATATAAACTTGGGCAAGTCTTATGAGCCAGTTATCTGATAAAATAAGGTCAAAAAATGAACAAATATCAAAATAAACAAGAGAAATATACATTAAAAAGAATCAGAAACTCACAAAAAGCTTGGAGCATTCATCACTTGTGTGATAATTGCTTTGACAATGCTCACAGGTCAAGTCAATTGAATCATATATTGCCAAACTGGTTGCAGGCTTGTGTGATTTTCTTTGTGAGGTTTTGCTTCCAATTGTAAATCCTCTGGACCTTCTGAGGGGGACTTCTGATTTATTTAATTCAGTTTCTGAGGGTAGTGAATCTGATCAACTAATTAATTTAGATAATGAGTACTCAGAATCTTCAGAATCTTCAGATGAGTCCACTTCCATAATTGGAGAGGGGAAATTTGACTGCAATCTTGATGTTGCTGTGCTGGTCACTTTTGATAGCAGTCTTACTCTTCTCTTGGATTGACTTTCAATTATTTCAAATATTGAAGGTTCTCTTTTGTTTGGATTTTTGTTTTTATTATTGGCTCCTTGAGGTCTTCCACAGATATTCTTGCATTCTAGAGGGTCTTCATAATATTGATCATCCTCTTGACTCTTGGGAATTCGATCAAATGGGACTTTTCCAGTCAAAAATCTTGAAAATGTGGAAGAATTGGGGTGATTTATGCCATTGGTCTTTGAAAAAGGTCTTCCCCAATAGCTTCAAATATTTTTTGGGCTTCATTCTTTCTTTCTTTTTCAATAATTTGATCATCACCTTGAAACCAGCCTGAGAAGAATATGACAAATAAAATCAGTCAATAAGGAAAAAAATAAGAATAAGAAATTAAAAAACCCTAACAGGCAAATTAAAATGCCATTGAGGATGGTAGTCTGATATTTCAAGCCTTTGGCACTTGGAAAATGCCGTTTGGGTCTTATGCTTGCAAGGAATTCCTTGATAATTGTTGTATTTGTTGGTGCATTGTTCATTGGGAGGAAATTTGGGTTTGAAATTGTCAAAGGCCATCTGAAGAGCATAATGAGACACCTTTCCATTGAGGGCACATATGTGTGGAGGAAAATTATTGACATGGACAATCATTTCTTTGGAGATTCTCTTGATAATTTTAATAAATTGTTTTCTGAATGCCATGTGGAGAGCCCTAACTACCTCCAGGAGAGTACCAGTGGACTTTTCGAGCCAAAGTTTCACCATGGAATGGGCACCTTCAACTCTGAAGGTGGAGCCCACACCCAGGTGGAAATGGTGGTTGGTCCAGGCTGGCACATGATACTCCTTTAGAGGAAGCCAGGTATTTTCCAAATACTGTAAGACTTCAGGATTTTTCACTTGCTGTTGAAGCTTCTTCCAGTTGTCTTTAAAATACTTTTCATTGGATGAATACATAACCTGAGAAATGAATCCCAATGTCATTAATAAAAGCAATAATAAGAAAAAAAGTGAAATAAAGTGAAAGATAAAAGTATATTACTTGATTCCAAAGGCCCATAAAATTTTCAAAATCAGTTCCATGACCAATTTTCTTCATGCAATGAGCAGATACATCTTTATTGTGGTGCCAAATGCATAACATGACTTTGGAGTCTGGGAAGAGCTTCTTAAGAGAGTTTTTTAATGCCAGATCCCTTTAAATAACAATGACTGGAGGGGGGACAAGATTGGTGTTGTTGAGGACATTTTCTATGTATTGATTTCATGCCCAAGTATATGAGGGTTCAGTTTCATTCCTCATCAAACAAAAAGCCCCAGAAAAGGTCTTATTGGCTGATCTGAATCCAACAATATGAAAATGGGGCATTTTGTACTTATTGGTTTTATAAGTACAATCCATAAGAATGACATGAGGAAAGCCATGAAGGAGTTTTATGGCCAGGGGGTGAGTGAAAAACAAGGAGGTAATGTGTCCCTCAGAATCCCATGCAGAGGACCAAACAAAATTTTCTTGTTTGAGAGTGTCAATAAGGTAATCAATGGGCTTTCTTCCTTTCAGTTTGTTGTTCTTGATTTTCTTGACTTGGTTGTAAATGTCTTGAAGGATTACAGGCCTTTCCGACTCCCTCTGGCTGCATAATTGGGCCTGGATTTTCCTTGGCATGAGCAGTGATTCAGACATTTGTGCAATTTGGGATGTTTCTTGCTCATTAAATTTCCTGTAAGCAGGATGTGCCATGATATTTTCAGTGGCATCATGGCTATGTTCAGGATTTTTGACTTGAAGAGTTCAAGTGGTACTCTTGGCATATTTTCTGGCATAAAGTCTAAAAGGACAGTAAAGCTTTCTTGAGGTGACTGTTTTTGAGGGGCTTTTGTTGGGATTGGGGTCCCAGACCTGTCACAACCTATTTCAATTTGGTTGTGGGTCATATTGGACCTCAAGGTGGACACAGCATACCCCTGAGCCCTGGCAACATTATGCACATGTTGCCAAAGAAGCTCAAGGGTCTGAAGTTAACCTTCAGTGGGGGGTTGAAGCATTTTTGAATCAAAAATATGTATAAAAGTGAAAAAGGGGGAATTTGGGGATTTAGAATGGGGTAAGAACCTTTCAAAATGTTAAAAATAACTGAAAAAAGGTCTGAAAAATGAACAGAAGTGGCTAAGAGTGAAAAAAAGTGGTTTAAATGTGGGATCAATGGATGAGGGAAGGTGAAAAATTGAAAATTGAGAGGCTTGAAAGCAGGTTGTTGTGGTGAAAAATGCAGTCTTTGGGGGAAAAAAGAAAAAAAGTGTGAAAAGCTTTGCAAAACAGCTTTGTTAATGCTGTTTTTCCAAAAAAAAATTGGTTTGGGGTGGGGATAATGTGGATTATTTGGGTATTTGGCCTTTTTTTTTGCAGGGGGGGCTGGGCAGAAAAATCTGAAACAATTGGGAGTTAGAGAGGATTTGTGGGGAAAAAACCTCTTTTGGGCATGTTTTGGCCTGATACAGGTGTGGTTGGGTTTCATTTCTAATTGAAAATGGGCCCAGGGCACCCCCTACGTGTTTTTACCAACACCCTACATTTATTTGAGTAGTAAGATTGTATGGTTTTCCTATGAAGCTCTTAATAATATTACTTATTATTAATAGTACTATGAATTTCCTCAAAGGAAAAGGAAATATAATTAAATATTATAGCCAAAAATTTAAATAAAATCATTATTAATTGTAATAGCTTGAGTATAGATAGAAGAATTATATAAAAAATTAATATTATTAAGAGCTTTTAATAATAATAAAAACCATAATACCTATAGATAAAAATAATATAATTATTATATGATTATTATAAGTCAATTAAAATTATAATAAAAAATATAGAAGCTTTACTAGAGAAAATCATATCTAACTTATAATAAAAATATGTATCAATAATGTAAGATATTATTTATAAGTAAATTATTATGAAAAACTGTGTAATAAAAATTATGACAATAATTCTATAAAACAATAGAATATTGATTGAAAGCTTACTTATAAGGTATCAATGAATAAAGAAATCCCAAAGAAGTTCAGTGAGAATTATAAAATAATAAAAATAAGCTAAAACATGCCAAGAATAAGATTTAGGGTATTCTTAGAGGATTTGTGTATTTTTGAAAATTATCTTTAGAAAAGATTTTACAAAATGAAAAACTTATTAAGGATTATAAAAATCTAATAAAACTCTAAGATTTAAATTTATCATTTATAAAAATAATAAAGAATAATATTCAGCAGAGTTACCTACAATGATAGAAGGTTTTATATGATAAAATATCATTCTTTGGAAGATTGATTGTACTGATTTATGGGAAAAATAAAAGGAAATTAAATGGCTCTTTTTATGCCCTAAGACACCTAATCTGTTTTCAAAGTTGCTTCCAGAGGGTGTTTACTAATCAATGATAAAAAATTCATAAAAATTAAGTTTTGACTTAAAAATTATTAGTTATTGATTACAATTTACATTACAGGTGTCATTATTTTCTCCAAGTACCTTTAAGCTTCAATTATGATCATTATTTCTTAGATTTAATTTAAAATAATGTATTAATTTCAAATTTCATAGTGTGAATATCCTAAAAATGAATTTTCAAGAAAAAAAAATTAAAATAATATTTCAAATTAATTTTTCAAGAAATACTAATTTCTTTTAAGAATAACTAAAAAAGGTATCCTCAGGGCTAAATACCAAATAATCCACATTATAAAAGATACTTAAAATTATATTTATACATATATAATATTAGCTTTTAAGCTGTGCAAAATTTCCAAGTGAATTAATAAAGAAATGAAATTCCCATGAATTTTTGAAATTATCTCTTTTTTCCATGTAAAAATAGCAATATTCACAAAAATTAAGCTTATGATAAGGTTTTGAGTTGGTTAAGTTTATCTTTAACCTTATTTAAGATTATCAAGATTTTACAGCTCTTGAAACCTTGATTACAAGCCTGCATATAGGGATTTACCCTTTGGCAGCTTGTAAATCCTGTCCAAAAGGAGGATAAACCCTTATAAACCTTAATATTCAATAAAGGTTGAGTTTTAAGGTTTAAAATTCTTCAATACAGGAGGACAACCTTATTTGTGCTCTTGAAGATCCCAAAAGTTGGGTACCCAGGCCCCCTTTTCCCCCTTTTTGGATGGATTTTGCCAATTTATTCATCTAAAGCCATACCATGGCTTTAAATAAATTTCCACTCAGCTCATGCATGACTTATAGCATTTATGGAAGATTGTTAGCCAATTCAGTAAATAAACATAGCACCTTAATTTTGAAATATTTTTTTTAAGTTTACATAGACCTTATGTAGCTTAAAATTAAGGTAAAAATTAACAATTTTCAATAAATTGTTCAAGTGTACTATGAGATTCTTAAATATTCCAATTACAGCTAAAATAACAACTTTGAGTCTACCCTAGTTTATTTTTGATGTAGAATCCAAAAATGACATAATAATTATAGCTTTGTTTATCCAAAATACAGTTAAAGTCATTTTTTAGTGCTTTTTAGTTTGAAAACATTTGGAAAGTCAGTTCTTTTTGGCTAAATAAAATTTATAAAAATCATACATTTGTAGGAAGTTTTCTCATAATTATTTGATTATGTAATTCCAAAGGGTAAATAAAAACGTTGGAAAGTATCAAAAATATATTCAAAATTAAATTAATATATTCAATTTTTCTATAACCATTCCTAAAATTTAACTCCAAATATCCAATAAATATTTCTTAGAGGTAGAAGACATTCTATTTACAATTTAATTAAGCTAATCAAAGGTTAATTTATAAATATTTTCTTTATTGAATTGTTTGAGAAGATTGAAGGTTTCTTGAGATATTTTCATTAATATTGAGAGCCCAACAAGTTCGTCACTTGTACCACCATGGTAAGATGAATTGAAATCTCATATATTTCCAGAATTCCTTACCGTTTGAGAAACTCCAGAACACTCAGAAGATGATCTGTAAAAGGGAGAAATTTCTCAAATAAACCATAATATTTAAGATAAATTCAACTGTTTGTTTATTTATAGGAATTGAAAGTAAATATTTAAATTCTGATGGATCATTATTGATGTAAGGAAGATTATAAAATTAATAAATAGTTTAATTTGAGTGATTATAAAAATATTCATTATCAAGATAGTGGGATAATTTAATGTTTTTATAACCCATTATTTTATATTTGGAAATATTATCCTTATTTTGGCTGACCAATTATAGTGAAGTTGTTTTGAAGTAAGTATTTAGAATAGAAAAAATACTGTTGGGTGAGAAAAATCAATTGTTGATAATTCATTATATTTGAAGAGATTTCCCTGTAGCAGAACTATCAACAAATATTCACCTGACCATTTCAGGGAATAAAATATCCTATTTCATTCATGGAATTATGTAATTTGTTGCCACATTGCTTTTCTTACCAAGAAAATATTCATTATTTTACAGTAATTTTGGAAGCAATCCATTTTCATTAATATTATCCGACTCCATTTTACTAAATTTTTGGAGCTCTAATTCTTAAAAAACATTCTAAGAAGGAATATTGGATTATCTGTAATGTAGGAAATTGAATCTGTGATCAATGGAATGGGATTTGGAAACTCAAATCATTCTTTCACGAAAATGGGGAAGAATTGTCTTATATTTTTCAAATGGTGGTAATTTGATCACAGTAGTTATTGTATTGAAATTCTGTTTGTATACGATATTCATTTTCTACTTTGTCTGTGATTAATTGGGTCAGGTTCTTAAGGTTATTTAAGATGTATTGGGCTTATTTGATTGATTTGCTATGATATCTATTAGTTAATTTGAGAGTGAACCAAGGTTAACTATAAAGTAATATAAAGAGAGATACTAATTATGGTCAATTGTTTTTCTTTTTACTGGTAATTCTTAAAGAACACTTTTTATGCAGTTAATTCTAACAATATCACTCCCACTGACATATAATATTTCAAAAGTTATCATCATAACAATTCAATAACAAGAAACACCATTAATATTTAAATTGAATTTACATGTAGAAATAATATCTATAAATGAGAATATTAAGATTAAATATCTAAGAAAGATACAAAAAAAATACATGGTCAGAAAAAAAATTAATGTTAGTTTTAAATCCAGAAACAAGACAGGAAGCAGTAGAGACATAATATAATAATATCTATAGAAAATTTAGCCTTTTATCTTGGCTTAAAAAATATCAAAGTCAAAAGCCACATCTAAAAGTTGGAAAAGTAGAAAGAACATATTGGAAAGAAGGTGTTTTATGCTGACTATTAGATGTCATTATGAAAATGAAGGTATTGGTTCTAACAAGTGACATAATTTCTAGAAAATCATTTGGATTTTAGATATTCATCAATTATACTTATCTCATTCATGAAAAATCATTTTCAAATTAATTAATATGATAGGCTGAAAGTTGTTTGAAAATTTCAAAATATTTTCAGAGCTCTTTATATTAGATCTCATAGAATATCTCTTTTTAACAAAAAATTGATTTCAGTATTTGAAATTCATAGAAATTAAATATTTATTTAAAAAAATCACTGATAATAACTGTACTTAATATTTAATTATTTTCTTACTTATTACTTCTTATCCACAAAAAACACAAAATAAGAATCATCAATAAGACTCATATTGCCTTTTATCACTGAAGATCACCATGATTTCATAATGCTGTGGGAACTCTTTTTGATGTGGGATAAATAATAGGCAGTACCTTGAAGGGGATATTATTGGAAAGTCTATTTGTAATTTCAGCATTAGCCAATAAAAATGGGTGATAAGGTGTATTAGCCGCCCCTATAAATATACTGAAAAATATTACCTCTTGATGAGATCACAAATAAATTATTTAGTTTTGTGGCTTTTCAATTAGAGAATTTTCTTCAGCAGTCTCTATCAGTCTGTAAACAAAAGATAACCATGATAATAATGGTAATAGTTAATAATTGCTTAATATTAATTGAGGTTTTCCTAACTTCTTTTTATTAAGTATATGATTCTTTTCAGGATTACTCCTTTAAATACTTGAGATATTCAAAGTATTTTTTTAAGATAAGTATTAATGTTAATAATAATGTTGATAGATAATTAAGACATTTAAAGGTGTCTTAAGAATACTATCATTATAGATATAATAATTTAAGGTTAAAATAATTTTTAAGGGTGGCTCTGGTTAATATAAGGGTAAGATATAGATAATATGATAGTAATATAGTACTATTAGGATAAGTATAAATATTATCCAATATATTTATTAGGGTTATGATGTAGGATATAAGGCTGAGATGATATATCCTTTCTATAAATAAAGGTTATTTAGGAATTTGATAAGGTCACTACTTATGATATCTGTAAACACTTATTTGACACTACTACTATAATGGTAATACTATTAAATGAAATCATCCTCTTTCCTTCATACTATAAATATCTTTCTATCAATTAATCATAACTAATACTATAAGATCCTTATCCTTTCTACTGCTCTTTTCAATATAATACTAGATTATCCTACGTTAGAGGGGGTGGATTTATCCTCAAAATTATTTTCTGAAGCAGGAGCATGGGGGAAAACATGGGGAGAGGCCCTTTATTCATACCTTTTGGGCCCTCCATAGAGCCTTCCAAAAACAAGGGACTTAGAAAATTCTGCCTTGAGACATTTTTGCTGGTGGATAAATTGGAAATGATGTCATTTGATCAAGATATTTTACAAGTATGAGCTTTGTTATTGTCATTGCACAGCCTTGAGGTATTTTTTATAGTTTTTAAATTCTGAATTGTGTCATTTGATCAAGATATTGAAGCATATGCTTGGTTGATTTTGCCATATTTTTTAAAATTATACTGATATTTGAGCTGAAATTTATTCCTATTGTGCACAGCCTTGAGAGAATTTCTCTGGTGGTTAAATTTCAAATGGTTTTGTCTGATAAGAATATTACACCATTATTAACTCATTGTCAGTGAACAGCCTTCAGATATTTTTTCTAATGGTAAACTCATAAACTGTTTCATTTGATACAGATATTTAACTATATGTTTGGTTGATTGCACCATCTTTTGAAACTTTATTCTTATCTCTACTAACCTTATTTATCTTCTGCACAGCCTTGCGCTCTATTTAGGTCATTTTTTTACTATTTAAAATTGAATTTGTAAATGATATCTGTAATTTTTGATTATGGGAGTTTAAGTGGTAGTTGAGTAATGTAACACCATGTTAAGTTATCTTTAAGTGTTTTCATATGTAAAAAAATGTAACACATTATGTTTTAAGAGCAATTGTATTACTTCTATAATTTTACAAATGCTTATTCATATTAAATATTTAAAAAAGCTTAATTATTATCAAGAATATTCTTGTACCTAGTATGGAGTGTATAGTGTTATTTTTTTTCTTTAATCCATGATATCTAGAGAATTATTTATGTTATGTAGTTGAGGAAATATATGATTATAGGTAGATGCTGATGTAGATTCAATTAGAATACTTCTTTCAATATTCTTAGATAATTCTCTTCTTCTTTTTTGCAAATTTTGATTCTAATTTTTCACTGTTTATCTTTATTTTATTTATATATATAAATTATTACTTCAATTAAATTTAAGCTTTGATCTTGTTTATTTTAATCTTGGAAGAAAAGGTATGGAATCCCACATTACCCTCTCCATTTGATTTTGTCCCCAGCATTCAAGGTAATAATCCCCTTGTTTTTTCTTTTCTAAAAAAAATCAAATATTCCCCCCTTTTTTGAATAAACTTATGTTTATTAATCAAAGTTCTCTTCAACTTAATATTGTTAGTCATCTCCAGCTTCCTCTTCTACTTATTATTATTATTCCTCTGAGTCCAACACTTCTCCTGTTGGAGAGAATTTCTTTATTTGAATTTCTGCAAACCTTCTTGCTAGCTTTGTACCATCTAACTCTTCCAGCTTGTATGGAACATTGGTTCTTTCTCTAAGAGATCTATAGGTTTTATCCCATACATTATTGAATAATAATCCCGATTTTGACTCTAATGCTTTTTTTTTTACAAGGAAAATTTCACCTGGATGAAGTGTTCTTCTTATTTTATGGGCTAGTTTCCTGTCCCCATATTTTACTGAATCTTCCCTGGCCTTTTTTACTTTTTCTTTTGCCCTTGGTCTTATTTCTTCTTTTCCTGATAGCTGTTCAGCTCTTTCTTCCAATGAATCCTCCGTTGATTTTACTTTGCTCAATTCAATTGCTAAGTATGTTTTTGATTCAACGTCTATTGGTAGTATTGCCCTTTTACCAAATTGAAGCTCAAATAGGGAGTATCCTGCTGGTCTTTTGGTTTATATTCTGTCAGCCAATGTAACCAAAGGTAAGTATTCTTTCCATTTTGAGCCTTTTTCACCACACATCTTCACAAATTCATCTTTCAATTTTTTATGCCCCCTTTCTATCATTCCTTGTGACTCAGAGTTGTAGCTTGTTGTTACTCTTATCCTTGAACCTGCTTCTTTTACTTCATATTTCAATTCCTTTCTAGCTTCAGGAATTCCATCTACTGTGACCTCTTCTGGGGTCCATACCTACAAATATATTAAGAAGTGAACCATTATACTACTTAATTTTCTGTAAGATTTACTAAGCCAATTTTCTCTGGCCATCCTGAGAAATCATCCCTGGCCACTACTAAATATTTCCACCTTCCTGCTTTTACATGTACTTAATCAATACTGACTATTTCAAATAATTTTGAGGTGAATGAGATTCTTCCTTCCTTTCTTTGGTTATAATGACTTCTATTTTGACAAGATTCACAGGATTTGACCATTTTTTGACTATATTCTTCATTCCTTCCCACCAAAATATTTATTTAATGATTCTGTATTTTTCATTTTCCCCTCTGTGTCCCATTTCTTCATGTAATGATTTTAATATTTTTCTTTGGGAATTTTGACTTGACACAACTACTTGTGTATTTGGTTCATTGCTTATTTTGAGTTGGCCTTCCTCAAAAAAAATTGATGACTTCCTTTCAATTTTTTTAAGGTACTCCTCTTTACTACCAGAGGGCCTTTTAATCCACCATTCTTTTCCAAAATCCTCCTTGCTTTGATGGTAGCTATATTCCTGCCAATTTTATTATATTACTATTTTTACTACAAACCCTGGGTGTGTTTTTATACATTCTTCTTCTTCATCAAAATCATATTTTTCTTCTGCTCCATCCTCTGACTTAGGTCTTCTTGATAGTCCATCTGATATTTTGAAGGTCTTCCCTGGCTTATGAACTAGGTCAAGAGAGAATAACTGAAGAAATACAGCCCATATGGTCATTGGGGAATTTGGAAAACAGGGTGAGTTTATCATTTCAATTAAGGCTTTTGTATCTACTTGTAGCGCAAAATGCCATCCCACAAGTACTGTTTGGATTTTCTTGAGTATTTTGGCTAATCCACATATCTCTATCTTTGGATGTGAGTGCTTTCATCCCAGTCTTGACAATGTTATTGATTCATAAAGAACTGGTATGTATTTTCCTGCTTTGTCTTCTTGAGTAAGTACTGCTCCTTCAGCCATATATCTTGAGTCCACTTCCAATTTAATCTTTCCTTCTCCCTTTTCATGATAAAAACTTTTGAATTTTATTTCCCCCTCTACAATTTTGCTTGACTTTTCAAATGGTTCATCACATTGAGCATTCCATTCCCATTCTACATAATCTCTTTTTAATCTTCTTAGTGGTGATTCAATCTGCAATAATTTTTTGATGAAAATTCTAAAATATGCACAAAGTACCATAAATACTCTTACTTCCTTTTTATTGATGGCCTTTGGCCAATTCTGTAATTTATTAATATTATTCTTTGAAATGTTTCTTCCATTAAGAGAAACTACATTCCCTACTATGTCCAATGATGGCACACAAAATGAAAATTTGATACCTGATATGGTAAGTCCTGCCTCTTCAATTCCAAATAATATTATTTTCAATGTAACTGCATATTCAAAAATGAATATTCCTATCAAGTTATTTTCTTGTGAAGTTTTATTATTATAGGTTTATCTTGGACCTTTCATTCCTCCATCATCAATGAGGATTCCTACATTTTCTGGTATTTCTTCTTGAAGTACTCAAGTCATTTGGGCTTGATAAACTGCTACAGAATTTGTTTCTCCTTGTGGTAATATTTTTAGTTGTAGCCTTCCAAATGGTTTTTAAAATGTGGTTAAGGGTCTTTCAGAAATGGCCAATTATTTTTCATAATATCCTCCCATTATATCACCAATTACATACCAAGCTCTTCCTGAAAAGGCATGAAAAATTCTTCAATATGTTGTGGTAATCCTGAATATTTAGTATTTAGCTTATTAAGATTATATAGGTCATGGAAAATTCTGGGTTTTCCATTTGACTTTGCAACACAGAATACTGGACTTTTATAGCTAGAGGTAGACTGCTAATAAAAGCCTCTTCCAATCCTTTCCCTTACCAATTGAATAAACTGGGTTAATATGGGCTTTGGTATTGGTATTGGCTTCTTTTTCCAGCTTTTATGTGGTATTTCTGGTATCTTGTAGGGCTTTCCATATGAATGTTTCAGTAAACCCCTTTCTTCTTCACCAAAGGAAATTTCTTTTTCTGTTAAAGCTATGAACCTCATCAGCAGACTTCTTTCTTCTTCTGAAAAGCATTCAGGTGGTCCAAGATTTATAAATTCAAATTTTTCTTGTTTTACTTTTGATTTTACCTTGAATTTGGGTCATTTTGGTGATAGTGGTGTAATATAAGGGTCTCTTGAAAGTGGTTGTATTTCCAAAGGAGGATTTATGTCTTGTGGCATAGGCTCATTAGCTGGTTTAACCTTCTTGAGTACTTATTTATATTTTGATTCACTATTTTGGTAATCCATTTTGTAATGTCACTCAAATTATTCTGTTATTCTCTTTATTATTATTATTATTGTTATTATTATTATTATTATTATTATTATTATTATTATTATTATTATCATTATTATTATAATTTGGCTAGTTATATTAAAATTAATATAATTTCACTTATTTTATTTTCTTTATTTGTTCTCTTTTTGTGATAATTTAGTAAATAAGCTAAATTTTCACTTCTTTTATTTCTTTCTTTACATATAATTGAGGTTGCAGTTTTAGGTCATACAGAACCCTAAAACTCAGGTGTGCATACCCTGTATATTAGGTATAAAAAATTCTGCCTTTTTATTTAATACAAGGACAAATAGGCCCCTTGTCCATTTCTTCACAAGAGAGCAATTTCATGTCATTCTGAAGACCACCTGGTCTTTAGTTTCACTTGATCCAAGGGTTTTTTTTTGATGTTCAAGAATTTTGTCTATTAATGTCAACTTAACCTGTGTTGTGGTTTGATAATTCATAAAATTTATGGGTTTATAAACATTTATTTATTCTTTTCAGTTATTACCACTCCCCTTTCATATTTCACTTTTGGATTTTTGTCCTTATTTCTTCACTCTTTTATCCTTTGGCAAATTTACCACATATATCTGAGGATTTTATTTGAACAATTTCAAGTCTTACCTCTTCTTCATTAACATTCTTTTTTTAATAACACTAATCCTTTAATGGAATCAAATAAAGAAATAGATTATAAGCCCTCAGGTCTGCAACACCTGTAGTTTCAAGTCATACAAGAACTTGGTATTCCAGAACTCCTTTCATGGATTCATTAAATTTCCAATTTTTGAAATTGAAAGAAATTCTCAAAAATTTAAAGTTGAATATGCCTTCAGAGTTTCCTTTCTTTTTGATATTAAGATTCAAAAGATAATTGTATATTCATTTTCTTCCAGTAACTTTTGTAAAAACCTATTAAATCCTTATTGAGCCTTCAAGGTATTATTTAAGTAGATTTTTTATCTTTCTTCTTTATATTTGTAATAGGGGGGTTTTGGGGTAAGAAACCCTCCCCATTTATATTTCTTTAGTTGGCTTCTTTAGTTTCTTTTTTATTTTTATTTTGATTCTTGTTATATTTTCTTGATGAATTTTGATTTTTTTAGCTTTATTATTGATATTATTTTGAGTCTTATTAATACTAAGAAGAGGGTTTAATTTTTTCTGTTGCCTGACAGTATATAGTGGCAGTCTAAAAGGATATAGTTACAATAAATGCAGAGGTTATTTCCCCATCAGACCAGATCTTACCTTGGCTGCTCAGTTTATATGTATTTTAAAGTAAATACAGACCAGTTGTCCAAGTGCCACCTTGAAAAGGAAGACCATTAAGTCCTTTTTTTTCTGAATGGGATTTTTTAATAATAATATTAATACTAAACATCATATTTCTAATCTTGAAGTTATTAATAATAATTATTTTTTCCTCTTTGTTATAGTTATTTTACTAATTATATATATAAAAATATGTGTTTATTTTTGGATATTTGTGACTTTTCATATATAATCTTTTCTGGTATCAATATTTTGATATTTCCAGCTTAAGGTTATGGTGGACTTATATACTTTAATGTTCATTTATTCAAAAAGGATGAATGAAAAATTTCAGTTCATGGTCTTTGTGGACTTTAAATATTTATTTAGTGAAAAATAATAAAAAAAGAAATTCCACTTCATAGTTTTTGTGTATTGATAATTATGATAACAATATCATTTTCAAATGAATAGAAAAATTTCAATTTTATTTTCCAGCTTAGGGTCATAGAGGACAAATGATTGAATTTAAGGTTTAAATTTCAAGCTAAAACCTATTTTATAAGAAATATAGAAATGATAAACAGATCACTTAATTAATTGTAAGATACACTTATTCTATTTATAAAGAGATAGTCATAAATGTATTTTAATAATAGTAAATCAAATTGAAGAAGAAAATTTGCAGCTTTAGGTCATAGAGGACACAATATATCCAAATTAGAATAAATATTGTCATAAAAATACCAACAAGCTGTCCAAAAAGGGACCTTATGAGTCTAAAAAAGCATAGATATTATTATAAAACTGGAAATAAGTCATAAAACCATAGCTTTCTGGTATTTCTGAGGACGTTATCTATTTCATAGTGCTGATTTGATATGATTTTTTCTTATTCCAGAGTTTTTATGCTGGTTTCACTATCCTTTCTTATTTGTAAGCTCCAATGATCCATCTAACTCCTCTAAATTAACTCCACCTTATCTCCAACCAATCATATCTCAGAATGTTGAATTCATAATCTGACCAATCAGAATCTAGAAACATTTAAGCACTGACCAATCATATCATTTCTCCTTTCTTTTCTGGTCAAGTCGTTGTTTGTTGAACTTTTTTGTTTTTTTCTGGAAGTTATTTTTGATGGAAAACATAAAATTAGGCCTTCTTCCAAGAGCCCAATTTTTTTTCCAGCTTCTTGATATTTTTTAATACATATTGGTCTATACCTTCATTTTAGCTCTATTTGAATCAAATAGTATTTGAAGTATATTTTCATGGGACAAATTTGGCCAGTTGTCCCTTTAAATTCCTTTAAATTATGATACTTCTATCAGGTTATCCTTTAATTGACTTACTATTTCACTATAATATTATAATATTACTCTATTATGATATTTTGTCTATTAGGATATTATAATATCATAGTCTTCTATTATCATAATATTGTAAATTTATGATATTATTTTTTTAAGATATTATATTATTATGATACCTTGATATTTTTCCTTATGATATAATGGTATTGTGGTATCATTATTTTTTTCTTCTATTCTATTATAGTATCTTAATCCATTATCTTAATATTATTTTGTCTTGTTTATCATGTTTTTTATAACCTTTATTATTTTATTTCTCTTTGTTTATGAAGAAAGGGGTGAAAAGTTTTTTTATTAATTGTTTTTTCAAGAGAAAAATTGAAAAAATTGAAAAAATTGAAAATTAAAAAAAAAAAATTAAGTAAATAAAAAAGCTGGTCACCCTTCCTTGTGAGCTGGATTCCATTTATGTGCTATGCATGTGTGCATGCTGTGTGTATGTGTATTGAGTAGTTCAGCTTAATGATTTCCATTTTGGATTCCTGATTTATTCACTTCTACAGTATTGAGATAAGTTTCTTCATAATTTCTCTTGAGGATTGATACTGTACTCAACTGATGAGGTTATATCTTTTATTTTTTGGGATATCTGGTCTGCTTATTGTGATAAAAAATACTGCAGAATTATTTTTTTCCTGGGGGCTTTGAAGAATAAATAATTAATGTGTTGTAAGTTTGAGAGTTCTGATAATCATTTAAACTCTGATTTTGTAATGGTAAGTTCATAACAGAAATATTCTTTTTGTTCCATCATAACATAATAGTGAATACATCTTCTTTTTCAAATTATCTTGTTGAAATTTATTCAAAAAGAATTCTTAAAATTGAGGCTTTAATTTTTCAACAATCAACAATCTTCCCTTGAAGTGGTGCAATGATGAGAACTTTTTACCATATGAAGGTAACTATTTTTGAAAGTTAGAATTCAAGAAATATTTAAGAACTTTATTGATGAAAAATAAGTCTAAATAAACTATAATTTAATAGCATGCTAATTTTAATTTATTCAGGTCAACTAATTAAATTGATTTTCATTGATTAAATCTTTGAAATTATGCTTAATTAAGAAATTCCCACTTTCCCCAAAACTTATAGCCACCGGGTTTTTGGGTGGTATAAGAAATAGTTAACCACACCTGTTTTTTAAATATAAGAAAATACCAATAGTATTACAGAAAAAAACTAAAAAATTCTACCTAGATGTCTTTGAGAACCAGAGACTTTTTTTATTTTGTAACTTATTTATTTATTTATTTATTTTTCTTCTTTTACTGATACTAATTTGAAATGTCTTTACCACAACTTTCACTTCTAAATTTCATAGCAATTCTTAATTTTAATTTATTCATTAGCTATATACAGAGCTTTTCAATTTATCTATTGATTATTAATAGAATTTTTTATTAATTTTTTTTTAATGTTTTTTTATACTATTACAGAAAATTCACAAATTAAACTTACATTTTAAAGCCATCCTGGGCAAATAATGTATCATTGGTCCTTGAATTTGTTTATATATTATTCTTTGATGAATCTACTTATAATAGAAGAAGAGAAATATTATATAAATAATCAGATTTCCGTCTAAGGCCATGTTGGGCCTTTTCTTAAATTAATATTGATTCCTCTTAATTTTCAGGTCAATTTTTCTTATGACAAGTTCTTGCCATAAATCATTCCATTCTTCTTTGTTTAAACAGAACTTGTGATTCTTAATTATAATTATAAGCTGTGATAATCTATCCTCTAAATCATAATCAATTTCCATTTCCTTTTTAATAATATAGAAATATCCTCTCCATTTAGTTTTTTAACCATCCACTTGCTATTCTTCAAGGAAAAACCATCTTTTAGCCTTGGTTTCACCCAAATATAAACTTTTCCTTATATATTCTTCCATATAAAATGATTAATTCCAATAATAATTAGCCGTATTTTGCATTATTCCATCAAAGGTTAATAACTCAATTAATTCAAGGTTTTTAGTATTGATTAAGGTACCTGTTACCATATATCTTCAATTGGGACTTGAGGTAATCTTCATTTGCAAAAATATCCTCAAACTCAATAACTGGAAGAATGTGATAATTTGTTATTTCAAAATTCTCAATTAATGATACAAACCATCCTTTGTATTCATTATTAAATCCTTTAAAATCATTATCAATCCAAAGTTCTTGGCTTTCTTCATTTACTTCTGATTCTGGCCAATAAGTACAAAGGTTTGTGCCTGCTTCATTATTTTGAGACATGGTTATTATAAAAGGTAGAATATGATGATAATGCTGGTAATTGTTTATTTTTTTTAAACAAATGACAAACTATAATAGCCTCTTTGTAAAGGTAGATCAAATAAATAAGCTAAGTAAAACATTTATTAAAGAATTGATCCTCTTTGGTAAGGAAGGAAGTCACTGACAAAAATAATGGAGTTGATTATTTGAATAAAACTAAACTGATTAAATTCTCTTCCTTGTTTCTTAATGATGTAAGTTTGAGGTTTTCAGAATTGACTTGATTAAAAAATTGATTACTGATATCCTTGAAATTCTTCATATTTCTTCTTCAATTTCCTTTGACCCAAAATTTATTCATCCTCCAACAATTCATCCCCATAAAATCCAAGCATTGGAATCTCAAACTATTTGTTAGTTTTATTAATTAGTATGTTCTTATTGACTTTTTTCTTCTTCCTTTTTTACTATATCTTAAAATTGATGATATTGATATTGATTTTAAATATAAATACATATTGAAATTTCCAAGGATTCCACCCCAAAAACTTAAACCATCAGAGGTGGAATAGGAAACAGACACCAACCCCCTATTTTTTTAATCTAAACATGACCTTATGATAGTCTTACAGTTTAAATACTTGAATAACCAAATATTAATTAATAAATATTTTCTTAATTATTTTCTTTTAATAATTCTTTTTGATTTTCAATTTTAATTTTAATTTTTATTATTTATTTTATTGTTTGGACTTTCACTTTCCTTTTTCTTTTTACATGCAGAAAAAATATATTAAATTCATGAGGCCCATTTTCCTTTTTTGTTCTTTTTAAAGGATTCTATTCTCACATACATTCTTTGCTATTTCTCACATTATTTTCCTTCCTTTCTTCCCTTCTTCTAGGGTAACCTTTCCAATTTTTAATGAATCCTTCTTTTCTATGTATAAAGAGGTATCCATACTATTCCCAGTAAAGCCTTCCACCAATAAGTTTCATATTATGCAAATTGAAGTATTCCTGTGGCCAAATTCTATAATCATGAAGAGCTTTCCTTTTTTGTTCATCCAAAGGAAATACTTCCTTGCAATATTTGTTTTCCAAATCTCCCTTAATTCCTTCTTCATTCAAGAGCTCCATTAATTCTAATTTAGAATGGTCATCTCCTGGAAAGTTTTTTATCCATTTTCCTCCTTTTATTCTTGATTAACCCTTAAATTATATATCTTTTAATTTAATGTATGGAAGAATTATGCAATCTGGTTCTTCTTCAGGTGTTGGTAATTCCCATTCAGAAATTTTATCATGGTACTTTAGAAAGATTTCTTCATCAAAGAAAATTGATTTTTGTTTAGCAATCCTCCATGGAATTTGTGAGCTTAATTAGTATGACAGAATAGTGTTCATGAGATCTTTTTGAAATATTGAAACTTCAACTTCTATCAAATTTTCTTTTGATTTTGAATCTGAAGATAATCTTGGTTTTATTTCTTTTAAGGAGTCATGATTTATGTAGGCCTCCCAAAGATTTTCATAATTATGATAGTGCTTTATTTTCTTCCTTGGAGGATCTTGATAAATTTCACCTATTTGGAATTCATCAGTTTTATTAGACTATCCTCTATTGTATTACTTTATAAATTCTTCATTTTTGAAAAATAGAAGAATTTTATATCTAATGTCTTCCACTGACTATTCAGAGTATTTAGAATTATTTACTTATGATTTGATTTCAATTTAAATATCTTATAGGTATTTTTGCTTGGAAAATACTTCAAACAGATTTATTCTACTATGTATTGGTGGTCCCTCTATGATTTAAGAACCATAAACCAAAACCTGATATAACATACTATTAGTTTCAATTGGCTTATAGGTTACTTTATTTTCCTTTTCCTCTGCTTCATTAACTTCTTCCATATACAAATTTGATTTTTCACCTTTTTTCCATATATACCTGTTGTTTTTTTCAGGTTCATCATCAATTTTCCAGAAGTCAGGGAATGTTCTTAAGCTTAAGTTGCTTACTTGATTACTTTTTTTATATAATAATCATACTCACTTGAAGGTGGTATATTTCTGTTGATTCATTTCTCCCAACCTTTTGGGATCAAAGGTAGCTCATTCCTTGTTTCCTTTTATTTCCTTGTCTAAATACCAGGATAATTAATTTGGATCTTCTTGTTTTATTTTTCTTTATATTTCTCCTGTGGATGGTCCTTGTTCTGGCTCTTGTGTTTCCAACTCTTTTTCTCCTTTCACTTCCTCGTTAGATTAATTCTCTATTCCCCTATCAATTATGGATGATATTTCATTTAAATTACATTCCATATACTTGATCTTTTTATAATCTTTGTTTTTACTTGATTTGAAAAAAAATATTTTTGCTTTAGATTTATCTTCATCTTCTTTTAATTTTACTTTTCAAAAACCAATACTTTATTTTTCTCATTGAACAAAGCTCCATTCCTATTTGTGGTCCTGTTTGCCATTGTAACATATTGTGTTTTCATATTGGAATACATAATATTCTACCATCTTCTTCTTGATAGCTAAATATTTCACCTTTTTTGTGTGGGAAGTCAAATATTGTGTTATTTTCTGCCAAGAAGGGCCTTCCCAGGACTTTATGTACTTCTCACTTGGAAATGAAGAAATGAATTTCTTTTTCTTCTCCAGAAGGCAAAAGTACTTGTGTTAATTCAACTAGTCCAATTGATTATGTTTTATGTCCTCCAATTCCTCTTAAGTTCATTTTGAGATTTCTGTTTTGAAGTGAGGCTTTTATTTCTGCATATTCAGTGATTATGTTGAGCTCTGATCCTGTATCAAAAGATTTCATTACTGAATATTCTCCTCTCCCAAC